>JAREIK010002004.1:50000-78384 GCA_029783825.1 Sapria himalayana
TTTCATCACAAAGATCCAACTATTAGTCTATGAACAAATAAAAATCCAATCACTCAAAAACTTAATTAGTCTGCTATATTAATACATGTCGTGGCAAACTAGAGTTTGAATTCCAAATATTCAATTTTGGAATTTTTCTCATTATTTCAAAGCTAGTTAATTGTTTCTATGTGATTCCAATTTATTTTTTTTAGGTTTTTAATAATTTACCAAATCATAATGAAATACACAAATTTTTCTATTTTAACAAAAATAAAATTTTCGCTTTTGTCAAATTTTAATTTTTTGAATCTACCATAATTAAAATTTCCAATATTTTGAAAATTTTAATTTTTAAAAATTTTACCAAAAAGTAACATTTTATTATTCTAAACTTTAATTTTTCAATACTTGCTTAGTTATATTTTTCTAATCCGAAAAATATATTTTTAAATTTGGATAATATTTTAGCCCATATATTTTCATAATTAGACCCAAAACAATCTACCAAAAATATCCTATCCTATCAAAAATGTTAGCAAAATGTACATCCAGACAAATGAACTGTAATACTAAAATAATAATAAAATTACAATCTTATTACAATCATAAAGTTCAATTCACTATAAGTAATAAATTGTAATTAAAATACTTATAAACATCAAAAATATCTTAGCAAAATTCATATTTGATCTAGTATAATTAAATCTAGTGCTCCACATATTCTAATGAATTAAATATAATCACCGACACTGGTATGATTTCTCCATGTTGCAAACCCATAGATCTCAACCCATCGCACCAACACTATTTCAGAGAAGAAGAACAAGAAAATATTTTCTTTAAAGAAAAGTTTTAGAAGAATAATTTCATTGAAGGAAAAGAGTATTATTAATTTAAAGCTAACTTATTCAAAAATAGAAGAAAGAGAATTCTAATGTTTTTTTTGGATAATTTATTTTGGGGCCAAATTTCAAAATATTTATGATTTGGTTCCCAAATCAAAACATTTTAGTAAAAAATACTTTAATACTTAAAATATTTACACCTTGGGGTTTTTAACTCATCACTATAATTTTAGCACCACTATCACCATGTCAATTTAAATAAAACTACAAATGAATTCATTTTTTATTTACAGATGTCATTGGATGCTTTTAATAAAAAAACTAAACATTGAATTCTATCACCACATTGGATTCTATGCTTCAAAATGTCTCTATAAACCTATTCCATATCCATTCTTCTTCTTCTCCTCTCCCCCATCGAGATCAAAATTGACTAGATGGGGTGACTAGAAATTCAGACAAATTTATGTGTAGTGTTTTTTGGTGGTGGATTATCTTTATCTTCTTATAAACTTTATCACATAATCCCTTTTTTTCCTCTTCTCCCAACATAATCAAACTCTATTGGATAAAATGAATATTCATAGTAAATTGAGAAAACCCATGGATTCTTTGAAAATATTTGTAATCACTATGGATTTGTGATATTTTGTGGTGTAATTTATATTTAATTATATATATATATATACATATACATATAGACATCAATGTACAAGTATATATATATACTTATACTACTATTTGCATGTTATTTTCATGCACTTTAATATGCATAATTATATGTATAGTAGTGTATATAAATAAATAAAATAATAAATAAATATATATATAAATAAATAAATAAATAAATATATATATATATATATATAAACGTATAGACATTAATGTACAAGTATATATGTATACATATACTACTAAATATAAGTTATTTTCAATGAACTTTAATATACATAATTATATGTATTGTAGTGTGTGTGTGTGTGTGTCAACATATAGACAGTGATGCACAAGTATATAATTTCCATATACATAGCTTTAATATGTGTCTATATATGTAATGATATATAAGTATGTATATATATACTACTATATGCCTATTAATTTCAATGCACTTTAATTTACATAATTATATGTATAGCAGTATATATGTGTGTGTGTGTATTGATTGAACTAGTATATGTATACATACATATATATATATATGTGTGTGTGTGTGTGTGTGTGTGTGTGTATGTATGTATGTATATACATTTGTTTTAAATTAGTATGAGTATAAATATACATATATAGTTATTTATACATATATATCCAAGTTCTCTCTCTATATATATATATACCTTTTGTATATCTAAGTATCATTTTTTAATACAAATAAATATAAATGTTCATCTATGTAGTCATACATATATCTATATTATATATATATATATATTGTTTGAATATATATTTATATATAGATATATAGGTACATATATAAATATTATTATATATATGTTTATCATTTTAATATAAATTCATATATAGGTTTCCATATATACTATAGCATGTGTATTTATGTATCTAGTCATTTGTATCAACAAAATAAAGATTTGTTTTAAATTTTTTGTTAAAAATTTCATTATTAATAAAAGTGTTAATTATAACTAGAGTTCAACTTATGTTGTTATATGTATGTTGCATATTATATGAAATTCGAATTAATATGTATGTTTCATATTATTTGTAATTCAAATTAAAATATTTTTATGCATACATAATGTGTTATGTATGTGAATTTGACAAATCATTAGTATAAAAAAATGAAATTTCATTTGAATAAAAAAAACCAAATTCATTATTAATAAACTTGTGAAATGTAATAAGAGTTTAACTTTTATTATCATACACATGATTTATTTGTATAAATAATGAAATTTCATTTAAAATTTTTTGTTAAAAATTAAATGTTTTGTAAGAGTTGCTAGTTAACTTTTTAGCTATATCTCATTTAGAATTATTGAATATTTATTAATTAAATTTTCAATAAAATTCCCTTCCTTTCAAATTTTTTTTTTATTTTAACATTACAAATAGCAAATGAATATAAAAAAAACATAATATGCCAAACTAATGGTTTTTTTTTTTTGAAAATTATGATGAGCAATATTAATGTACATAACACATAATTACACATTATAAATTACATCACAATTATTAATATTAACATACTTATCATATAATAATAAATCAACTTTATTGTATGCTTTATATACATGTGATGTAATATTAATATTACTTCACTTATACATATCACAAACACATATGACATCACAAGTTCAAATCACATGCACTACATAATTAAACATCACACAACGTATAATTAATATACATTATCAATGTTTACACAAAACAAAAGTTGTGCTACATCGTTTATTGTAGTTCAATATCTCCAAAGCATATTCCACCAACTTTGATACCTTTGACAAAAATAATAATGTGATATAAACATTCAAATGAATTGTGTGAACATATGATGTCTGTTACGCACAATAACGTATACACAATCTACACACACACACACAAACACACACACACATATAGTATAAATATATTGGTATAAAATAAACATGTATATATACACTTATATCTACTACTATATATATATATATACACATACGACTTGACTATGTATATACATCTTAGTAAATACTAGATTGCATTATATACAATATGTATTAAATGGAGACATCAATGTATATAAAAACATTGTATATGTATGATATAAATTTTAGTGTCAAATACATAATAGTAATATACATATATTGCTATCTATAAATATTTATATATGTATATACTTCTATCTACATATAATACATTTACATATATATTCTCTTGTCTTGACTATGTATACCTATACGCATGTTTGTAAACACAAGATTGCATCATATATTATATATGTACATCTAAACATATATCTTAGTTTAATCAATAAAAGGCAGCATATATATATATATATAAACAATATATACATATGTACTATTATTTGAAAGTGTATGTGTGTCTATAAGCATATATATATATATATATATATAAGCAATATTTTTGTATAGACTGCTATTTATATGTGTCCTTGGGTGCATGTGCATAACAACATGAGTAAATACTATTGGCACAATATTATAATATATACAGCACATGTTACACACATGGACAATAATAAACATGCATTCATCATAATGAGAAAAATTATGCCCAACAAAAAATAATACATTAAACAAAATCATCTCAAAAACCAAGTTATACAACATAAGTATTAACACAAATAATCTAACATAAATTAATTAATCAAGATATTAAATTCTTGCAAGTCTTTTTTAATGTAGCTAGCTTTGTTGCATCATGAATAATACAAAGTCTACTTGTGCAAAAATTGAGATTCTAGATATTTTTTTTGTAGTCTTTGTTGTGACTTTGATATGTTGTCAAATTTTGTTAGATATATGATCTTTCAAAACTTATTTAATAAGAGTATCTTATCAACAGAGATCTATAAGTATATTAGTCATACAAGTAGTAAAAATAACTTTTATCTAGATATCAATCTTATCAGGATTATATTACTAGTTTAGTTATTTAAAAGTGAGACAACTCATTTCTAATAAGTATATATTGATTGTAGGAAAATCTTAGATCTATGGATTTATTCATTTAATTTATGTTTGACCACAAAATGAAGATTAGTATATTGTGCAATGACTCATTGTCCTAACAAATTCAAAGATGATTGTTACTATTGAGCCCATCTCATTGATGGTCTCCTCATAGTTATCACATTGTTACATCACCACCGAGACAACAAATAATTCCTACTTGAGATTCATTAATAATCTCATACTTTTTAGGTAACTTTTTCTACTATCTTAATGGTTGTTTTATATGCATATTCTTATTCTTTAGCCTCAAGTATTATAAAGACCAAAGATTGACAAAATTTTTAAGTATTTATACTTTTGACTTTGTAAGCAACATAAACACACAATTAACATAACTTTTCCTCAAGTATCACTAGTGAGAATCAAACGAGTCAATGCAACTCACAAGGGTTCTCACCACCTCATGAATCACAACACAACTCATCCATGTCCCAATGATTACTTATCATCATCATCCTCAATAATGATGCAACTCCCATACTAAAAGTAAAACTCTTAGGACATGTATAATGGATTGACATGTAAACATCCATCCTAATCAAGAATTAGTTCTATTAAGATGTACAATAGATTGACATGTAAAATTATTCATACTTTCTGCTTTATAAGCAGCACACTCACAATGATTAACATATTCAAATTTCAAGTTAAAAAAAAATTTATCTCATACATCACAATCAAAAAGGTTGTCACTTTCTTTTGACCAAATGTGTGAGTAAGCATCTTGATGTACTATCACTATTCACCATGATAATCTCACATAAAGATATCAATAGTATAAACCATAGTTCAAGTTCTATTTTATCACTCATTAATCAATATTCAAAACACAATATAAATCAAACATATATATTTATGAATCATTGTCATTAATTACACTAACTCTATTCCACAAAATCCGTTGATAAAAAATCTCATATCTACCCTAAAGAGAGAGGCTTTGAGAGCTACGCCACTCAAATCTAGAGATTAGCATATAATCTTGTATTATCTGCTTGCTTGTGGTGCCTTATGTGGAGAGAGAAAGAATAATGAGATTTTATTTGGAATTATCCTTCCTTCCAATTTTATACTCATGTGATTCTATATTACTCTATGTAGGAGTTATGAATTTCAAAAGAAAATAATAACTTTAGCCTTCATTTTATAAGCTTAAGGTTGCTAGAGGTGTCAAGCATTCCATGTCATGCCAGCATTACATATTTTAGGCTGGCCTAGCCATACCACCATGCCTTATCTGACACAGTATGGAACTCATGCCTTGCCTAGTATGATACAAGTTGCAATAGATTGGCTTGACATGACCCATTTGGCTAAAAATGTTGGGTCATGCCAAGTCATTTTGAGCTATACCAGGTTGTGCCAATTCATATTAGAGCATGCTTGCACAAATTGGATGGTGTTTATTTGGACTTAAGAATTGAAATTTTAATTCAAATAAAATATATAATTTTTTATTAATTATAATTTGTCATTAAATTGTTTTTAAAAATATCACTTATAATATTAAATAAATTATAAAAACAAAATTAAAAAAAAAATAGGCATTCACATTCCACATCCGCGTCTCATGATCATATGCCATGTTCAACTCAAATAAATTAATAAAAAATTCATTCCATCCTTCTATTTCATAAACAAAAGCTTAATATAAAACATACACAATACAACATTTTACTTAAATCTGAAGAATATATATTTATATAATTAAAATATAATGAAGTAAAACTAAAACATACCTCAAAAAATAATAAGTGTAATATAGCAAAAGTATATAAAATCATAATGAAATAAATAAATGGCTAAAAAAACAATGATAATGTCATACTATCATTACATTGTAATCATATAAAAAAATCAAAAATTATATGAAACATCAAATCAATTAGTATCTATGGTATGGTAGTATGGATACATATATAGATCATCATCATGTATGCATTTGAAGATATTACTTGTGGTGCCATTAATATTCTTGATTTCCATGTCCCATGAATCATCATTCACTATTATCTCTTGCACCTTATGCAGATTGCCTAATCTTTAATACTCTCAATCATTCAGGCATGCATGCAACTCTATGATATCTGATCATAATCTCTATCTCCTATCTAAAATAATATCAGTTTCAATAGAAAAAGTAGACTTGATGTTATGCTAGATACTGGAGGGATCAATAGAGCATGTGTCATCTTAGATAGCAGAAGATAGTTAGATTCATATAATTTTCATCATAATAAAATATCCAAATTCTTATTATTATCATCTAATAGAATGTAGTAGTAATTAAAATCTAAGTAATAAGATAAATTGTTCTTATTTAATGGACCACCCTATCATTTACCCATAGCTAACTAAATGGAGAAGTTGTCATCTCAAAATATCGTGTTCATGCACATACTTGGAGCCTGGCCATAACTACTACAATACCTAGTATCATAATATGAAAACAAGATAGTTAAATTTTCATGAATGAAACATTAATGCTCATGTTCCTAGTTCATGGACATGGATATGTGTGTTGAAATATTTTTTATTTCTTCCACCTTTATCTTAGGATCCATGCAGGTAGCCAAATAATATAGAAATGGAATGGAAGATTAATATTTTAAATACTAATTTTTATCTTAATAGTCATGACACTAAATATAGGGTAGCTTTATACTTGCTAAATATGCTACTAAAGTTTCATATGCACTCAAATGTAATTCAAGTGCTGGGAGTTTATACAAATGAACATATGTATTCATTGTGTCATAAAAAATTTTTAAAATTTCACAAAAAAATTCTTGTATCTCTGTCAAAATTATCACTAATAAGTTTGTCCATATTAGTATTAACATAGTCTGATATTAGATATTTATAGCCAACACTTGACTCCAACATAAAGTATGTGTAATTATAATGGTATCTAATGTCGATTTGGATTTTTTTTTCATTTTTAGGCCCATTGAAACACATAGATTACTAAACTCTTATTGCTTGCTAGACATCCTAAGGTATTTTAGTAAATTTCTTATTTTTATATAAAAATTTGCGAGAAATAACTTTAATTCATACCAGTACTATTAGATAAATAATGTAATGCATGCACCTAAAGTGAAAAATTTCACCAAACGGCTTGTTTCTAATGGTTCTAAAAAACATACTAAATAATCCTAAATATTTTATTCTGAATATTATATTTTTTAAAGATCCATGCCAAAAACTTATATATAGTAGGTTCATCATGAGGATAGAGATTCTCTGAAAATCAAAATATTTTTTATTAAGTTTCTATTTTGAATCTACATATTGGGTGGTAAGGCACACAAATTATGCATTATCATAACTAGTCCAGTTATCAGATGACATAGATATTAATCCACTATATATTCTAAATTCATTAATTATTAATTATGTTTTTCAATAATAATATTTTATTTTGTCATTCTTGCTTGTGGACCTAGGAATCTTATGATAAGTAGGCTGGAAGTAAGTTTACATAATATTGATTATCATTGGATCATTCAAAAATCTAATCGAAAGATCTATAATCATAGGATCCTCCTAAAATAATTTCTTGTATCCAAGTAATAACTCCCCCCTCCATAATAAAAAAGAGCAACATTCCAACATATCGAATCAATTCCACACAATCAATACATTATCACTAAATAGGAATAAATAACAAAAATATAAATTGAGGTAGTGATGGGGTGATTAGTATAATTTCTTTTTAGGAATATATAGTTGCACAAATCAAGATAAAAGATGACATTAAGTTCTCAAGTAGTGGTAGAGAAGTGGATGTCCTTTTTGAATCTTTCTTATGTGAAAATAACTAATTCAATATCTATGCCAAAATATCACAAAGAACTTATCTTCGCCCAATCACATTTATTATATCTTTAAAGAAATCCATCACAAAATGTGATTCCTTTTATTTTGTATTATATTTTCATAATTCTTCTATCCACGAGCACTCTCGATATATTATTTCATTTCCATTAACATAGTCTTTTTTCTTTATTAATTGCTCTTTTCCAATATACCATGGTAGTTTCATATAACATTTTAAATTATTTGGCACTCAATATCAATCAAATATCCACTCATTTCATTCATTCCTCCAAGAGTTTATAGATTTCATCTTCAAACTTTTCTTGCACTATGATAAAAGACATCCCATTTTGATGGAATGTTTTTCTCACACTACATTATGTTTTCCAACTTCTTCCACTATGACTATGCATAGTAAATAGATCTCTCTTTTCAGCTCTTTATTGTTTCTTATGGCATTCCACTGCATATTTTCCAAATATATCACCATGTGCAGCTAAGGAATGATCAAGGTGGACTAACTCATCTTCTTGCAATCCTACTTTTCTCTCTGTCTCTTGTATATATATTGCGGTGAATGATGGGCATTCTTTCCAAATTTCTATTAGTCGTTCCCCTTCAAGCATCAACTTCTTTTATTTTTATCTCATTTTATTTTTTTAATGCATGACAATGTCATGGTGACACCATCTAACACATTGTATCAACATGTTCATCAAGAGGGACTCCCTTAGCTAGATATAGCAAAGTAATAAGGGAATGGTGATTAGTTAGCCATAAAATTCACCCTCCAAAAACACAAGAACCAATTTTTCTAGAATAATAATAACCAATTTGTTTTTCTGATAATATCTCCAAAAAGAGGAATAAACTCACTAAATCTCCTCTCTCTAATGAATACTTTCTTGAACATCACATAATCCATCCATGTTTTCTTAATTTCTATAATAAAATTCATAATGGATACCATGACCCCAGGTAGCATTTTTGTGATGCTAGGTTTTTATCTCTTCTCTTTTTCCTTATGGCTTTCTATGATTTTTTTCTTTGAAGATCTTTTCCCTATCATTGTCAAATAAACAAAATGAGAGGATCTAGGGTTGGTTTTCATAGCATCGATAGAAGATTAGAGATTTTTGCGGAGGAGATTCGTAAGTTATATATCAATAGATGTGACCTAGTAAATGAAGGTTGCAACTCCATGGGTTTGTTTTTTTTTTCTATAAATGCAAAGTTCTAACATTTGGACTTGTAGTTCCTTCAAAGTTGCGATGTTTGATCAAAGCCATGATATTCTTTTATAGATTTTATCATATTTTTATTTCTATAATACTAAAGTCGTATTTTTGAAAACTATCACGGCTTTTTTATATAACTTGTATGATGTTTTTACTTATGTAACAACAAAGTCATTACTTTGAAATATGATTACACCTTTTTTATTTAACTTTTAATATATTTTTTCTTCTGTAACATCAAAGTCATGGCTCTGAAAACCTATTGCAACATTGGGAAAAAACATTTAGAATCACATTTGGTTTGAATTTGTGATTTTTTTATGTGGGGGTTTAAGTGTAAGTATATTTATTATCATGCTAAACATATTTCATCAAACAAGCAATACAAAAAATTGTTAGATTGCCTCTCAAGTAATGCTATATTTTATATTCATAGCTAGATTATCATAACCTATTTTCTTAGTATACTATTTACCTCTTTTTTTCTTTTACTTTTAATAATAGTATTGGATGTTAGGTGAATGATTATCTTAATGCACTCATCCACAAAGATAGTTTGGGTTGAGATCCTCTTCTTTGTTTTCTTTCTAGGCTTGACATTGCAAATTGTCTTATCTTTTTCATCTTTTGTCACACTTCTCCTCCACGACCTTTTTCCATTTCCGGCACAAAAATTTTATGGTTCACTTCATCTTCTCCTATAACAAATGACTCCATATTAGCTATGGAGATTTCATCACTTTCTTTATTTTATTCTTCTTAAATAATTAATGTCATATCTTCAATTTAATCTTCTATATTATCAATTCTAGAATAAATATCTCAATATTAACCACAAAGATTTTGTTACTCGCCTTTTCTTCTTCTTGAATAATTAAAGTCGTATCCTTTAATTTCCTTTTCTAAATTCTCAATGATAATATTTTTTGTATTGTCTATTTGGAATTTAATGCAATACTTTTTTTCATACTTAACCAAATCCATAACTTTATATTTCTCCATAACTCTAATTCATTCAGCATTTATTCAAGCTCAATTATGAGATAATGTTAAGAAGATGGGTGAGAATCATAATATGTCATCACCTCATGACTTTGATTTCTCCAATCTTTATAACTTTTTTTTCAGTTGATAATAGAGTTGATATTAGTTGCTATAAAGTTAATAATAAAAGTCACTTTTTTAGCATAATTAGTCTCATCATACCAATAATTTGGGATGTTCTCACTTACTTTTATCTCATGTTTCCCAAATTAAATTTTAACTATTTCATTCTGCTCCCATAGCTCCTTAAAAAAATTCATTATAATTTTTTTGGAAATATTGGCTAAATATAAGCTAAATATTTTGATTTGTAGATTGATAGCTAAAAAAAGAAAAAGATACACATAAAATCCAAGATGAAACTATTCACTTTCCAAATAAGTTAACAAAACATAACATTTAAATTCGAGAAGATTTTTCAAACTCAATACTATTGTAAACTACTAAAAAGAAATCCTTTTATAAGAATAAGTATGTTAACTCATGTTAAAATAACCAAACTAAATAATCCCTAGAAATAATTCCAAAAACTTGTTATGACATTTTTATACCACCTAATTTTTTTGGTTAGGTGATATCCCAAAAATTCATTAACAAAAGTATCTCATCAATATAGATTTACAAGTATACAAGTTTTACAAGTTGTAAAGAGGACTTTTGTTTAGACATCAATCATATTTCGATTATATCAGTAGTTAAATTATTTTATAATGAGATAATTCATTTCTAGTAAAATGAATATTCGAATTGTGGGATAATTTTAGATCCATGAGTTTATTCATTTAATTTATGTGATATATGTTTAAATTAGCTAGAATTATATTATTATTGAACATAAAATAAATGTTGGAGTATTATATAATAACTTCTTGTCCTGACAACCTATAAGGTATTACTATTAAGACTATCCTAATTGTGGTCCTCTCATAGCTACCCCATCGGTACATCATCATAGAGACAACAAATCATCCTCACTTGAGAGTCATTCATAATCTCATATATTTTAGACAACTCTGTCAACTATCTTTAATAGTTACTTCCTATGCATATACTTATTCTCTGGTCTCAGTTATCATTAAGACCAAGATCTAGCAACATTTGTAAGTATTTATACTTTTGGCTTCGTGAGTATCATACTTACATAATTAATGTATGTTTCTCTCAAATTTTACTAGTGAGAATTAAATGAGTCAAAGAAACTCACAAGGACCACTGCCACCTTGTAAGTCAAAAAATACACATCCACGTACCAAGGATTGTCGATCATTCTTCTCCTCGGTGTTGATGTAACTCTCATACTAAAGGTAGTGATATGATACTTAAACTTGACTATGACCTTTAGTACCAGTGAGCTATTTAGTTGCAACATAGAATTAATGTTATAGCCATTTAAAATTTATGAGATAAATATGGTTGTTACTCAATGATAATATCATAGCCACAAAGAATATATCACATAGTGGATGGATTGTGCTAAGAGTTTGTAGGGTCATGACATACAAAGATTGTCATGATCAATTAGGTAGATTTAAGCTAAGAATGAATACTAAAACTATGTAGACTCCATATTCAACTGCCCTAGCTAAATATCTCTAAAATTTTATCAATTTCATATCAATTTATCAAAACCTACCAAAACTTTAAAGTCGTAAAATCAATCCTTGATTACTCCATTTCCATGCCTACACATTATAAAAAATTACCAAAATACATAGATAAATGGATTCGATCAAAAGCACCACTTACCAAGCCATCTTTATAAGTTAATGACATATCATGTATTTATATCATATAAAATATACTTGTATATATTATTTCTTGTTTGTAAATTTATAGTAATCATCAACAAAATTAATCTTAGATTGACTAACAAATAATAATATTACACATGCATGCTCACATGGAATAACTAACATTTATCAACCTCTACAAGTGCACATTTTGTTAATGATATCAACATTAATATTAGCTTGCCCTATGCCAACTCCAAATATGTCAATCATAAATTGAGAAGCTAGTAATTATTAACCTTTAGCAATGTTAAGACATTATTTATTCTTCAAATTAAGGACCAATGATTTCTTTCCAACTAAGTGAATTTGTGTTATGTTTAACCAAAAACATACCTAATTTTGTCATATGCACCATTATAAAACTATATATCGAATAATGATGTTCGATACGAACCCAAGTATTAAAAGACTCTAAAGATTGCTTATCATTTTGTCACATCTTTTCATTTGAAACTTAGATATCACCCAATGTTCAGGTCCATTTGATTCAATCCAAAATGCAAGGGATTCACTAAATTTTCTTAGTTTTGTCTAACATATATTATAATCATGATCCAACGTAGCATATGAAATAGTAGCAAGTGAGTTTAACGTATTTTTCTCATGATTCCTCCCTTTAGTATTATGCTTACCTAAAATACTACTAACATTCTATTTAAATGATAATAATAAGCATGATTTTCCATACCAAATAACTATGTAACAACATGTAAAATAACTAGGTGTCTATCGAGGAGTATATTGGATATAATTACAACATATCGATCAATAATAACTTTTTTTAAAATTTTTAAAAATCAAAGCCAATTATCATAATTTTTCAAACTCATCCCTCAAAAGCTAAAGGAAACATTGAATCATTAGCATCATATGTTGTAGGTGAGAAAAGAGTCTCACCAAAAAGGTTACTCATGTGTGATGAATTGATATAAATAATAACCCAATGATCTTCAACAACACCTCGGATAGATATATAATATGCAATAAAAGTTGCTCAAAATGTCCACCTTATGAATAAGCAAACTCTACAATACTTCTTAGAATTGTTTTAATAATGCGCTCACATATTCATGGTAATAATTTATAGTAATTACAAGGAAGTACAAATATACATTTTATTTGAGTTCTCTTTGACATGCTATGCTTGATGATAAGATACCAGCAAACAATGTTGTTTATAAAATCTTTACATATTTGAGTTGTTGGATAATCATGAATTGATTTGATAACATTATCAATTAAAATAATAGATTTGTAGGTGAAACAACATGCATATATACACGTGTGTGTGCACACATATATCAATATATCCTTTAATAATGAAAAGGTATATTATGGAAAGTATGTACTTGAACAACATTAGAATTTACTATTGCACAACAAATAATTTTTCAAAGACATTTATCAACAATACATACCATAAACATCATTGAAAAAAATTTCTTATTTTTTATTTAAATTTTTTAGCAATTGACATCAAGTAAATGGTATCACGAAAATTCTAGAGAATATTTGACCATCCCCATAATTTCACTATCATATCAAGATAACTCATGTGCAAAATAATGTGATTGAGCACATCTTGATGAAAAATCAAACAAGGCTAATAATTGATACTTGATCAGTGGGTTATATTGCTCCTATATACATGCAATGGCACATGTAATAGTATTATCAACATGTGCAGAACTTGAACCAATAACTAGGTTGTACACACACATAATTAAAAAAGTCTCATTATAGATAATAATTAGATATAATACTAAAAGATAATTAATAGTATAATAGTCATTATAAAATAGAAGATATTATCTTGACATGTGAAATATTTCAATTACAGCAATAATTGACAAATAGATATCATAATGCATATCATTAAATCATATCATCTTCACTGCAAATTCATCAACACCAAGTGGAAGCATACAAAAAGATCGAAATTCACTATGAAGAAAATGTCAAAAGAATTTAACTACATGGTCATTTCAGCACAAACTTGACTCATAAGCAAGTCAAATATATTGTTATGCGGCACAAAAATAGATTTGGTATGACCTTTGTATTCAATTGATCCACCATTACTCTTAATAAGTTTTCCATCTTCATGAATGATTTAAAAAATGTGTTCATCCATAACTTAAGATAAATCTACATTTAAATAAAGTAATTAGAAATATTAGTGAAAACTTAGGTATGTATGTATATATGTTAAAATATATCAAATATTTACCATGTGTATATACATAAACAATAATACATTTACCAACATTTAAAGAGTATGAGTGCATATGTATATATATAGCCATTGATACTATATATATAGATGTCGTGCTATATATAAATATACAATAGTATATAGGCATGTATATGTCTACATATAAGCATATATATTCTTGTATACGTATACGTACACACACACACACACAAGCACATTCATATCTACTATAGTATGTATAGATGTATACACAAGTAAATACATGTATATTGTTATATATATATATGTGTATATAAGCAGACATGCATGTACATACTTACATATATATATATATATACAAACACAATAAAATTTATGCAAATACAATGGTTTATAAATGCATACATATCTTTATATAAACAATAGCATATAAGTACATACTACTTTACATGTATGTATATAAGTACATACTTATATATGTAAATACATGTATATAAGTACATAGTTACATGTATCTATATGTAAATACTTGTATATTTTTATGTACAACTATACATCAGAATATTAGTACATGTATATGTAAATATATATGTGCATACATCTTTACTATATATAAATATAAAGTATAATATATACATAGTATGACTAATATATATAAATATACCAATACAATATCATAAATGTCTAATGTATATGAATATAAATGTACAAAAATTTCTACTAAATATGTACGTGATATACACTAGACTAAAAGTATTTATATTGGTTTATACACACATATTTTTAAATTGATAATAGTATATAAGTATTTATATAAGCATATATATTTATATTTATATACAAAAAGTATATACATGTGTACTATAGTACACGTGTGTGTGTGTGTGTGTTTGTGTGTATATACATCAATAAATATGTCTAAGCATATATACACTTTTAGACTAATGTCTAAATACATGTGTGCCTATGTGTGTATATAGGCTTGCTTAATACTATGTATGTATATGTCAATACATGTATATATAGTACAATTTATACAAATATAATAAATACTAATTAAGTTATATACAAATATGTAAATACATGCATACCTATCCGATTATAGACATGAGGATATTAGTATATATAAGCATTTTTACTAATTAAGTTAATATACAAGTATATTCTTATATATTGTAGTGTACAAGTATGTATATTCATGCAACACTAAATATGTTCATATATATATATATATATATATATATATATATATATATATATTATTTGACATCCAGATCTAATTATCTATATATAGATATACAAATATCCATACATATGATCCTTTATCCATAGTGTGTGTGTGTAGGTATGTGTGTGTGTGTCTGTGTCTATCTAAGATACAAAGTTATAAACATAGGATCTACACATATTAGCAATGACAATATTTTGCAGGTGCAGTTTTCATAAAATCTATAGGTTTCTCCCAATTTGTAGTCTTCTCTTCCAATCAATTTTAATCTCATTAGGAAAGAGGAAAAGGAGTGCAGAATATATTTTTTGAGAGATGCAGAAGCATCAGAATCTTGTGCAATGAAAGGGTTTAATGTTTTATTTCTTTTTATTAAAGGCAGTTCGTGTCTCATGTAAAATAATGTATATTTATATTTTGAAGCCCATGTTCTTCATCTTCTCACTCATTATCATTATTTCCTTTTTATTGTTCTTGTAATTTATTTAATTCTTCTACTACTACTACTACTACTACTACTAATCCTACTACTATTACAACAACTAATACTTCTACAACAACAAATACAGATTTATTTATTTCTATTCTTTCATTTATACCTCTTTTTGATTCTCTTCTTTTGTTTCTAATTTTCTTCTTCTACAATGTATTCTACAACTATAACAACTTCTTCTAGTGTTTGTTCTTATTTTTATAGTCCCCTTACTATTATATTATTTTTGTTTCATTTTCGTATACTAAAACTAATTGTATTATATCTTCTTCTTAAGTTAAATCTTATTATTCTTTAACATTTCGTTTTCTTTTCTTCTTTTTCATTGAATTGTACTTCATCTTTACGTTCTTTTTAGCATCTTGCTCCAACACTTCTTATTCTTATTTTCTTCTTCCTATTCCTCAACTTCTTCATTTATTGATCTTTCTCTTATTCTTTTTGTTCCTCTATTTCTTCTTCCACATTTTCTTGTTCTTCTTCATCATGGTCATCTTGTACTTCCACTCTAGTTTATTCTACTCCTTCCTTGTTCCTCTTAATTTCCTTAATCTTTTTTTATAATGCTTATTCTTCGTCTTATTCTACTACTACTACTACTACTACTACTACTACTACTACTACTACTACTACTACTACTACTACTACTACTACTACTACTACTACTACTACTACTACTACAAGTTCTTCTTCTTCTTAAATTTTTTTATTCTAATTTTTCTTCTTTTTCTTCTTCTTTGTATTAATCATGATAATCATAATTTTTTTAATATAATTTTCATTCTTTATCTTCGTATTCTTCGAATACTTATTTTTCTTCTACGTTTACTTATTCTTCTTTCTCTCCTACTTTTACTTATTCTTCTTTATCTTCTTATTCTTCTTATTCTTCTTCTACTTATGATTCATCATCTTACTTTTCTTCTACTTATTATTCTTCTTCATATTCTTCTTCTTCTTATTCTTATTATTATTACTATTATTATTATTAATATTATTATTATTCTTCTTGTTATTCTTCTTATTCTTTATTTAATTAGTATTGTTATTCTCCTCCTGCTTCTTCTACTTCTACTACTACTTCTTCTTCTTATTCTTATTATTATTATTCTTCTACTTATTTTTCTTATCCTTCTTCTTCTTCTTGTTCTTCTTCTTGTTCTTCTTCTTGTTTTTCTTCTACTACTTCTTTAATTTATTATTATTCTTCTTCCCTTTCTTTCTATACTCCTTATTCTTGTTCCTCTTCTTTCACCCATTTTCATTAACTTAATCTTAATTCTTTCTCTTGATATTCAACTTATTCTCGTTCTTTTTTTTTCTTTCTCATCTTTCTCTTCTTCTTTCTCTTCTTCCTCATCTTATTATTATTCTTTTTCCTTTTCTTCTTCTTCTTCTACTTCTTTTTCTTCTTTTATTCTTTTTAATCTCCTTCTTTATACTATTCGTACTTCTTCGTTTATTATTCTTCTTCTTCATAATCTTCTTCTTCGTCTAACTCATCATAATCTTCTTTTTCTAATTCATCTTCATTTTCTTCTCCTTTTTCTACCTATACTTTGTCATTTTCTTCTACTTCTACTTCTTCCTCTTCTTTCATTTCTTCCTCGTCATCATCATCATCATCATCATCATCTTCTTATTCATCATTATCTTATTCTTATTCTTCTTTTTCTTCATTTTTTATTTCTTCTTATTCTTATTATTCTCCTTCATTATCATCATTATCTTTTTCTCTATCTTCTTCTTCATCTTTGTCTTCTTCTTCTTCTTCTTCTTCTTCTTCTTCTGCTTTTTCTTATTTGTCTTCTTGATTTTCTTCTTGTTTACCATCATCATCATCATCATAACCAACTTATTTTTCTTCTTCTTCTTCTTCTTCACCTTCTTTGTCTTCTTCTTCTTTATTTTTTTATCCTTCTTATTTTTTTTCTTCCTCATTTTCTTATTATTTTTATTATTATTATTATTCTTCTTCTTTTTCCACTTTGTCTTATTCTTATTATTATTCTTCTTCTTTTTCCACTTTATCTTATTCTTCTTCTTCTTCTTTTCGATCTCTTCATTGTCCTCTTCAGCTTCCTCATCATCATCATCATCATCATCATCATCATCATCTTCTTAATTTTCATCATCATCATCATCTTCTTAATTTTCATCATCATCATCTTCATCTTCCTCATCATCAGCATCATATTTTTTTTTTCTTCTTTTTATCTCTTTCTTCTTCTTTTTTTCCTATTCTTCCAATTCTTATTCTTCTTCTTTCTCTTCTTCAACTTCTTTTACTTCTTCTTTCTCTTCTTCAACTTCTTTTATTTCTTCTTCTTCCTCTTCTTTTTCTTCATTTTTTCATCTACATTTTGTTTTATTCATAATAATAATAATAATAATATTATTATTATTATGATTATTATTATTATTCTTCTTCATCTTCTTTTTCATCTTCTTTTTCTTCTTCATTTTGTTCTTCTATTTTTTTTCATCTTCTTCTTCTTATAATTATTCTTTTTTTCTTTAGTCTTATTCTTCTACTTATTTTTTTTCTAATTCTTCTCCTTCTTTTTCTTCTCATTCTTCTTCTAACATTTCTCTTTCTACTTCTTCTTCTGCATCATCATCATCATCATCATATTATTATTATTATTATTATTATTCTTCTTCTTCTTTCTCCTTCTTTTTTTTTTCTTCTTCCTCTTATTCTTTTATTTCTTCTTCTTCTTTCTCATATTCTTTTTTTTTCTTCTTCTTCTTCCTCTTCATCTTCTTTTTATTCTCACTTCTTATTATTCTTCTTATTCCTCTTTGTATTATTATTATTATTATTATTATTATTATTATTATTATTCTTCTTCTTCTTTTCTTCCTTTTACTATGCTTCTTCTTCTTCTTCTTTTCTTCCTCTTATTCTGCTGCTTCTTCTTCTTCATCTTCTTTTCTTCCTCTTATTATGCTTCTTCTTCTTCTTCTTGATTTACGACTTCTTCCTCTTCTTCTTCTTTTTCTTTCTCCTACTCCTCTTCTTCTTCTTCCTCTTCTTCTGCTTCTTCATCTTCTTTTTCTTCCTCTTCTTCATATATATTTTTTCCTCATTTTCTTCTTCTTCCTCTTATTATTATTCTTCATCCATTTATTTTTTTTCTTCTTCATTTTTTTCTTATTCTTCTTCTTTTCCTTCCTCATTTTGTTCATTTTCTTCTTCTTATTCTTCTTCTTCTTATTCTTCTTCCTTTTATTTTTCTTCTTCTTCTTTCTTTTCTTCTACTTTTCTACTTCTTCCTCTTATTCTTCTAATTTCTCTTCTTCTTCATATATTATTATTATTATTATTATTATTATTATTATTATTATTCTTCTTATTCTTACTCTTTTTCTTCTTCTTCTTATTCTTACTCTTTTTTTTTCTTCTTCTTATTCTTGCTATTTTTCTTCTTCTTCTTATTCTTACTCTTTTTTTTCTTCTTCTTATTCTTACTCTTTTTTTTCTTTTTCTTCTTCTCATTCTTCTTACTCTTTTTCTTCTTTTTCTTCTTCTCATTCTTCTTCTTCTTCTTCTTTATCATCATTTTCTTCTTCTCCCTCTTCTTCATCTTTCCATATTATTATTCTTCTTTTTTTCTCCTTCTTCTTTCTTTTCATCATCATCTTCTTTCTCTTATTCTTCTTATTCTTCATCATCATCTTCTTTCTCTTATTCTTTTTTTTCATCTTCTTCTTCTTCCTCCTCCTCCTCTTCTTCTTCTTCTTCTTCTTCTTCCGCTTCTTCTTCTTCTTCTTCTTCTTCTTCAACTTCTTCCTTTTCTTCTTCTTCTTCTTCTTCCTCTTCCTCTTTTTCTTTTTCTTCTTCAACTTCTTCTTATTTTCTACTTTTTTTACTTCTCATTCTTTTTCTTAATCAACATCAATATTTTATCTTTTTTATACTTCTTCTTTGTCTTCTTTATCTACTTTATTCATCTTATTTTTTTCTAATTTTTCTTCTGCTTCTACATTATCTTTAAAGGTGTCAAACGGGCGATGCCGGCCCAGCCCAGCATGGGTTTAGGCCACCCAAACATGCTTTTGTTCCGGGCCAAGTACGACATGGTTACTTTGCAATACCATGCCTGGCCGGACATAGTTTTTTTAGGCCAAGCCTGACACGACCTACCGGTATGGCCAATTTTTTACCGTGGGGATCTGGCCCATACAGGCTGGTTAAATTTTTTTTTATAATATTTATGTAATTATAAAATATAAATGTTGAAAAATATTTAAATTGTACATTGAAAAATTTTGAAAAGTTATAAAGTTTATTTTTTTATGTTATTTGTTTAATTATGTCTTAATTAGAATAATAGATTTAAATTTAATTTATTAGAATTAAATTTTAGAATTCTTAATGAAATTCTTAAACACAAAAAAATACAATTTTTTTTAAAAAAAAATTACAAATTCTCAAAGTTAAACGCTCAAACCAAAGTAAATACAATATAAATAAAAATAAGCGCAAAACATCGAAATCAATAATCAGAATAAAAAAAACACGAAACTCATAAAGTATAACTATAATATAATTATCACTGTCGATGTGTCGCAATCCCGCAATCTTTAACTATCAGGTATCAAGTGGTAGCCTCATCAATTATCCATCAGCATATCATTATCATCCTTAACCACAACATCAAAATTACTCTTATATGAATCATCATCTGCAATCAACTCATCCACTTTCGTTGTAGTCCCTGTCCTAGCATGATCCTAGATGCTAAACCTCGAATCCTTCCAATCTTTCATGCATGCTAAAGCCTCAATAATATCTGGACATAATCACGATCTCTTATCGGAAATTACATTAACTACAATATAAAAACTAGACTCCGATGCTATGCTCGACACCGGAGGAGTTAGTAGATCTCGTGCCATCATAGATAGAACGTGAAAGGTGGACCCATATGATTTCCACCGCTCTAATATATCAAGATTCATAGTATTAAATGTGATAGGATTGAGTAGTAATTGGTATCTAAGTACCGAGAAAGCTCGTTCCTATTCGATGGTCCACCCCATTGTTTTCCCCTCGCTAACTGAATGGAAAATTTATCATCTCCAAATATGGTATACATGTCCGTACTCATAGTCTCACTACTGCTACCATCATATTTAGTATCATAGTATGTGAAAAGGTCAGTTTTTGGTGAATGAAACCTTCAGGCGGGTCTTCTAGGTTCATGCACGAGGAAATGTAATTCAAAAATATATATACTCTTTTCACCTTAACTCTAGGGTCCATGCATGCAGCGAGATAATAAAGAGATGAAATAGTAGTCTAGTACTTTAAGTACTTGATTTCCATCTCTACAACCATATGGCTAAGTATTAGGTCAGCTCGATACTTCTTAAACATGCTATTAATATTGCATATGCACCTGAGTACAATACAAGTTGTGAGAGTATAAACCGACGAATACATGTTCATCATGTCATAAAAAATCTTTAGGAATTTCATAAATAAAATTCTTGTAACCCAATCAGCGTCGTCAATAAAAAGTTCGTCATGCTTACTATTGATGTAGTAGGATATCACGTGTTCATATCCAACACATGAATCCAACATCAAGTATGTGTAATTCTAACTGTGTCTCACATCTGATTAGAATTTCTTCTTCTTAAGATTCGCAGACAAATAGAGACTACGGAACTATTGTTGTCTATAAGACGTGCGAATGTATTTTAGTGAGTTACGTATGTTATCCAAAGCGGGGGAACACACCTTCATACCCACTTGTACAATCAAGTAAATCACGTGACACATATATCTGACGTGGAAAATTTTTTCTAATAGTGCATCTCTAATATTCTTAACAAACATGTTAATCGCTACTCCATCATTAGATGCATTATCGAATGTGATACTAAAAAATTTATTTTGAATTTTATATTCTCTAATGATTTTCATCATACACTCAAAAATGGCTAGGCCATCATGAGGAAGAAGATTCTCAGAGAATCCTACCATTTTTTTATTCATAGTCCATTTAGAATATACATAGTGGGCAGTGAAACATGTATAAGATGAATCATCATGACTAGTCTAGATATTGGACGTTACAGACACAACTCCACTATATGCCATAAATTCATTAATTATTATTTTTTTTCTAACTTATAGAATTTTAGTATATCGTTCTAGATGTGGACCTAGGAATCCTATGATAAGCAGGCTAAAATATGTCTGTATGATGCTCACTACCCTTAGATCTTCCGAAAATCTTATCGGAAGACCTATCAAGGTGATAAGCTTGGCCATGCCTTACCTTCCCAACTTGCTGCGGTTAATGAAGGAGGTAAACTTTGAGATTGAACTAAATCTAACCTCATAAATTGTACTCCTAAGTTGGGTTCTCATAGGATCTAATGCACCTTATTTTTTGGTGCATATTTCGGCATGCCTTTTAAGGTGCCTAGTCCCAAACGCACCCTTACAAGTACATATTTTCTTACAATATTTGCATAGTGCCATTTTTTCTTCCTCACCCCTAATATTTTATTATTTTATTATATTAAAATGAGTCTAAACTACAGAATTCCTAGTTTTTTTAGATGTTTAGGTTAAAACGACTGGAGAAACAAAAGTTTCAGTATCCTAGGACCTTTGTGTAAGATTTTTATTTTCTAAATTTAAAATAATTTCATTAGTAGTAGTTATTTTTTTGGTTTTTTTAGATAATAGGATAGATTAAAGAGTAGAGAGAGAGAGACAAAGTAAAAAACTAATTATTTTTAAATATTTATATTATATTAAGTTAAGAGTTTAAGTTAAATAATTAAAAAAACAAAAAATACTTGTAAAGTAATGTAAAAGGTAAAGCACGTGCACCAAAATTCCAACTTCCAAAGAATGAGCCCAAGTTGTGAGTCCTGAAAAGCCGGACCAAAATATAGAGAGATAATATTAAAAGAGAGATTTGAGAGAGTGAGAATTAATATTTTTGAAAAACATAAAAATTAGAGAGATGGGGGACTTTTATAGAATATTATTATGAATTTTTTTTAAATAGTATTTTTTTTACTTTTTTATTGATTTTTTTGGGGTAGAATCATGTGGGCTATCGGATTCTGTCCCAAAGCCATTGGAGGCGAGATCCAACAGCTAAAATTCAAAAATTTTAATTTTTTTATTATTATTTTTAAATTTAGAACTGTTGGGGATTGGAGCGGGTGGGCATGGTGGGTGGGGGGGGGGTGAAATTAGACCCGAGCCCGGGCAGTTTTCGGAACCATCGAGCTTAGCTTTTGCCATTGAAATGGTTTCTCGGGTCGTGCTTAGGTACCGTGCCAATGGGACACAGTATCTTGGCGGGCCAGGCACGACACGAGGCTTGGTTAGCCTCGGCACGAGAGGGCATGGTTCGTGCCATGGACAGGCATGGCATGGGCATGGGGATGAGCACAAAAAATTTTAATGCAGTGTCAGGTCAGTCATGGCCGAATCATGTGGTGCCTCGTGCCATGCCTCGTGCTGTGTCGGGCCGGCCCGACCTGGTTGACACCTCTAATTGACTATTTTTAATTTTCTTTTATATCTTGTCCACCTTTGTTTCTTCCTTTTCTTCTTTGTTATCATCTTCTTCTTTGTCATCTTCATTTCATTTTCTTTTCTTCTTTAACTTCTTATTCATTTTCTTCTTCTTTTTTCTTGTCTTATTCATCATCATCATCATCATCTTCTTTATATTTTTATTCATTTTCATCATCAACTTATTCTTTTATTATTATTATTATTACTATTATTATTATTTTTCTTCTTCTTCTTCATTTTCTACTACCTTTATTTTTCATTTTTTCTTATTTTTTTTTCTAATTCATTTTCTTGTTTTTTTTTCTTCTACTTCTTCATTATCTTATTAGAATTCATCAGCTTCTTATTCAATTCTTAGTCATCTTCTTAACCTTCATCTTCATCTTCATGTTCTTCTTTTTATTTTTCTTCATAAACAACTTCTTCTTCTACTTCTTCTAGTTCTTCTTCTTCTTCTTCATCATTATTATCTTATTCTTCTAGTTTTTATTTTTTTCTTCCTTATCTAAATCTTGTTCTCATTCTTTATCTTCTTTTTCTTCTTCTTTTTCTTCTTTTCTTTATTTTTTTTTTCTTCTTCTTATTCTTTTCCCTATCTATTCTCCTTTGTTTTCTTATTCTTCTTCATGTTATTCTGATTTTTCTTTTTCTTTTTCTTCTTCCTCTTCTTCTACTTTCTTGTCTTCTTATTCTTCTTCCTCCTCTTCTTCTTCATTTTTTTTCTTCTTCAACTTCTATTTTTCATTCTTTTTTTTTATTCTTCTACATTTTTTTCATCATCATTATCATCATCATCTTCTTCTTTGTCATCTTCTTGTTTTTCGTCATATTATTATTATTATTATTATTATTATTATTATTATTCTTTTTCTTCTTCTTTTTTTTCCTATTCTTCTTCCTCTTATTCTTATTGTTCTTCTTCTTCTTCTTCCTCCTATTTTTCTTCATATTTTTCTTTTTCATTCTCTATTTTTTTAATATTTTTTTTTCTTCGTCTTATTATTCATCTTTTTCTTCTTCTTATTCTTCTTCTTCTTTTGAAACTTATTCAACATATTATTATTCTTCTTCTCCCACTTATTTCTCTTCTTCTTCCTCTTATATATCTTTTTCTTTTATTTCTTCATTATCTTCTACATCTTCATCGTCATCATCTTCATCTTCTCCTTCTTTTTGTGTTCTTCTTCTTCAGATTCTCCTTTTTCTTTTTCTTCTTCCATTTCTTATTAATATTATTATTATACTTCTTCATCTTTTATTCTTTTCTTCTTCTTCTTCTTCTTTTTCAAATTCTTCTTCTTCTTTATATTCTTATACTTTCTCTAGCTCTTCTTTTTCTATTTTTTCATTATTATTCTTCTTAATCTTTTGTTACACTTCATCTATTATTATTATTATTATTCTTTATATTCCTTTTTATTATGCTTATTCTTCTATTTTTGTATTCTTTTTTTTCATCTTATTTTTCTTCTTTTTCTTCTTCATTTTCTTATTTTTCTTCATTATCTTCTTCGACATATTCTTCATCTTCTTCTTTTTCTTCAACAACAACAACAACATCATCATCATCTTCTTCTTATGCTTCTTCTTTTTATTTTTATTTTTCTTCTTCATTCTCTTCTTCTTCTTCTTCTTCTTCTTCTTCTTCCTCTTCTTATTATTTTTCTTCATCATCTTCGTCTACTTCTAATTCTTCTTCTTCTTCTTCTTTTTCTTCTTCGTTTTTATTTTCTTCTTAGTTATTTTCTTTTTGTTCTTCCTTTTGTTCTTCTACTTCTTATTCTTATTCTTCTTTCTCCTATTCTTATTCCACATCTTTTTTTATTATTCATCATCATCTTTTTTTTCTTCTTTTTCCATTTCTTTTTTCTACTTTTTTTTCGTTTCTTTTTTTTTCTTCTTATTCTTCTCGTTCCTCTTCCACATTTTCTTCTTTTTCAACATCTTATTCTTTTCTTTGTCTTCTTCTACTTCCTTTTCTTCATCTTCATTGATGCCATCATCAATATCATCATCTTTTTATTCGTTCTCTTCTCCCTCTTCCTCCTCATTTTCTTCTTCTTTACCTTCTTCTTATTCTTATTCTTCTTCCATTTATTCTTTTCATCTTCTTCTTTTTCATATGTATTCTAGTCTTATTTGTCCATCTATACTTATTTTTCTTCTTATTTTTCTTCATCCTTCACTTCTTATTCTTCTTTTTCTCTTCTTCTTTTTATTATTATTCTTTTTTTTCTTCTTATTCATCTTCTTCTTCCTCTTCTTTTGCTTCTTCTAGTTTTTCATCATCATCTTCATCAACATCATCTTCTTTTTCTTCTTCATCATCTTCTTCTTATCCTTCTTCCTATTCTTATTATTATTATTATTATTATTATTCTTCTTTTTCTTCATATTCTTCATCACTATCTTCTTCTTCTTGTTTATCTTCATCTTCTTTCTTTATTTCTTCTTTTTTCTATTATCTTCTTCATTCACTTTTTATTCTTCTTTATATTATTAATATTCATTTTTTTCTTATTCTTCTTGTTGTTCTTGTTCTTTTTATTCTTATTCTTCTTCTTTCTCATATTCTTATTATTATTCTTCTTCATCTTATTCATCTTCATCTTATTCTTATTCTTCTTTTTCTACTTCTTTTTATTCTTCTCTCTTCTTCTTCTTCTTATTCTTCTTCTACTCCTACTACTTCTTCTTTTTCTTTTTCTACTCCTACTTCGTCCTCTTTCTCCCTCTTTTTTTTTTCTTCTTCCTTCTTTTCTTCTGCTTCTTCATCTTGTTCCTTTTCTCGTTCTTCTTACTCATCATCTTTTTTTTTCTTCCTTTTTATCTTATTATTCTTGATTAAGTTTTTCTACTACTACTACTTCTTCTTCTTCTACAACTTGTTCTTATTAATTTTTTGTTTTCTTATTCTCCTCCTCCTTCTCCTTACTTTTTTCTTCTTTTTCTATATCTTTATCTTCTTTTAATTTACTTCATCTTCATCATTTTTTTTTCTTAATGTTCTTTGACTTCTTCCTCTCCTTGTTTTTTTTCTTCATCATCATCAACTTCTTTTTCTTTCCATTCTTCTACTTCTTCTTTTTCTTCTTCCTCTGCCTTTTCTTTTTATTCTTCTTCCTCTTCCTCATCTTCTTTTTCTTTTTCTTGTTCATTATTATTCTTCTTCTTCTTGTTATTTCTATTCTTTTTTATTCTTTGTATTTTCTACTTCTTTTTTATCATCCTCATCAACATCAGCATCATTATATTCTTCTTTTTTTCTTATTCTCTTTCTTCTTCATTTTCTTCTGCATCTTCATGTTCTTCTTCCTTTCTTATTATTCTAACACTTATTATTATTATTATTATTCTTTTTATTCATCTTCTTCATCTTCTTTTTCATCCTCTTCATCATCTTCTTCTTTTTTTCTTCTTCTTCATCTTCTTCATCTTCTTCATCTTCCTCCTATTCTTCTTCTTATTTTTCTTCTTTATTTTCTTCTTCTTCTTCTTCTTCTTCTTCTTTTTCCTCTTCTTCCACTATCTTTCTTCTTCCCCTAATACTTCTTTTTCTTCTTCTTTTTCTTTTTCCTTTTAACTTTCTCATTTACTTCTTCTTTTTATTCCTATTTTTCTTCTTCCACTTCTTTTTATTCTTCTTTTTATTCTTCTTCTACTTCTTCTTTCTGTTCTTCTTCTTTTTATTCCTATTTTTCTTCTTCCACTTCTTTTTATTCTTCTTTTTATTCTTCTTCTACTTCTTCTTTCTGTTCTTCTTCTTTTCTTGTTCTTTTTCTTCTATTATTATTATTATTATTATTATTATTATTATTATTATTATTCTTCTTCTTCTTATTTTTATGTTTTATTCTTCTACCTCTCCATCCTTTGCTTATTCTTCTTCTAGTTCTTATTCTTTTTCTTCTTCTTCTTCTTCTTCTTCTTCTCATTCTTTATCCACTTCTTATTTTGTTCTTCTTATTCTACCTTTTTTTCATTTTCTTTTTATTTGTGTACCTCTTCTCCTTCTTCTTCCACTTCTTCTTCAACCTGTTCCTATTAACTTTCTTCTTCCTATTTTTCATCATCAGCACCATCATCATCATCATCATCATCATCATCATCATGATCTTCTTCTTCTTCTTCTCCTCTTCTTCATTTTTATTTTAATTCTTTTTTTTCGTCCTCTTTATTATTTTCATCTACATTATTAAATTTTTCTACTTTTTCACCCGTCTTTTTTTTTTCTTCTTTATCTTTTTTCTTTTCTTCCCATTCTTCTTCCCTTTCATCTTCATCTTCTTCCTCACCTTCTTTTTTTTCCTCTTCTTCTTCCTCTCTTTTTTTTCTTCCTCTTCTTCTTTTCTTTCATCTTCATTTCTTCCTCTCTTTTTTTTTCTTTTCTTCTTCCTCTTCTTCTTATTCTTTTTCTTCATCTTAAATTTCTTTTACTTGTTCTTCTTTTTATTATTATTCTTTTTCTTACATTTGTCGTTCTTCTTCTTTA
>JAREIK010002004.1:86384-231384 GCA_029783825.1 Sapria himalayana
GAATGTGTAGCTATAAATGTTAAATGTAAAACTACTTGGGAAGTAACCCAAAAAAATCTAAGTTATGTGATGAATAAATAATTCACAACATGAACCATATACATCCTAACAAATGTCGAAACTCTGAATCCTATTACCAAAATAAAAACTAACCAAGACACTCAACCCTAGTCATAGTTATCATAAATATATTTTCAATAGGTGTGGATGTTTGGAAAAAGTTTTATTGCTTAGGAATAAACAATACTTTTGGTGTTTACGTTTGTTTGGTGCTCAAAATATTGAATGAATAGTATCACTCGAGGAGTAAAATATGAAGTGTTTCCATGAATACTAGTAGTTACCAAAGAAACTTCACTATAATTTATTATGAAAAGGAAGCAATGAATGTTAGTGAAATTAGAAAAGAATTATGTGCAATTGATGGACTTAGTGGAGAAAGATTTATTGAAGAGTGAAGCTATAGGATGTAATGAAAATTCTCTTATCAAGGCTTATATACATTCTCCATATTAGCCTTATATAGTTATTGCATATTTCTTGGTCATAACTTTATCAACATAGTCAAGACTTTCTTTTTATGTCATAACTCTTCTACTAAGTTGACGTGGTTATTTCACTGTACAACAAAATAAAGGTGTCAAATGAGTTATGTCATGTTGGCATTGTCCATTTTTTCTCAGCACTGTCCATTTTTTCTCAGCATAGTCATGTCACAGTGCCATGCCATGCACAATATGGTTAAAATTCTTTTATGTGCTTGGCACAGCATGGTTCGTGGTCCACCAGTCCAGCATGGTATGCCGTCCATGACCCAGCATGACATGGTGGGCACGGCAAAGTGCATGACTATGCCGAACCTAAAAAAATATCCACATGGTAGGCCAATTATAATCAGCCTTGTGGCCAATTTTTTTTTTAAAAAAATGGACAACCCAATGATGGGGCGGTCAAATTTTAAAAAAATAAAAGTATAACTGCCTGAGTGACTGCCCGATGAAGATCTCATCGAGCAGTCACCCGGGCTGGTTTACCAAGCCGTCAGGCCGGGCACATGGTTCATGCCTGGCCCGGCACGAAGCACAGCTCATGCCGGCCCAACATGGCATGAACTATGCCAAGGGGTGGCTTGTCCCAACCCGATGCATGGTTTGAGACCATACGATGCTAGGCCAGGAAGTGTTGAACTATGCCAGGCCCCAGGCCGTCCTCAAGCCACCCAACCCATTTGACACCTTTACAACACAAGCATCATGGTCATGATAATTTTTAAAGTCACCAATTATTCAAACATAGCTAAAATATTAATATATGTATGTTGCAAATCATTTTTTTTCCATGACTTTTCATTCCATAGACTTTTTTTTTAAAAACACATAATTTTATTATCACAAACACACATAGTTTACAAAAGACTAAAAGACTGGATGATTTAGGGAAACCTATGAAATTTTATGTACCCTTTAGTTCTATACTCAGAATACAAATAAAATCATACAAAAAAAATCTACCACCAAAAGGGCACGACTACTGTATGAATTTAAAAGCATAAAAAATCTAAACTTTGAAGAACCATTTTCCCAAATACTCTCTTTTTTGCATCACTTATCTACTAAAGCTCTACCAGCCCTAGTTCTCCTCATATTTAGCATACAAAGCAAAAGATACACCAAGAACCAAGAAATAATATACCATAAAATACCTAGATTCTTGATGCAATAGCCTTGCTCCCGCACTGTAAAAGTAATTCTGTTGACCTGCAAAATGGAGCTCAAGGGAACCATCTGATCAACAATACTAGAAAACATTAGTCACAGGGCCGTCTACCTCATCGTCTAACTTTTGGTCTACACACTAGCAGTATATTCTCGACTAATGAGTCAATCATGAAAATGATTCTGTCAACCATGAATTGTTTTTCCTTGAATCTAATATCATTGTGCTCTTTCCATATCTCCCACATTATCAGAAGGGAGATATATTTTCTAATCCATGATAAATCAGATGGGATTTTTATGTTCCACGACTTATCCAACTTGAATGCTTGCTTAATCATAATGTTCAGGGTATTCAGGTTGGAGAAGTAATCCTGCCAAATGTGCTATGAATCCCCATAGTGAAACATCAAGTATATACATGTCGCTTTAGGAACTACACTCGGGATGAAATCATTCTCCAGTACCAATCAAAGAAGGAAATTTTAAATGGAATATGCTAATGCCATATGCGTATATGATTTGATGTTGGATCACACCTAGTGTGAAACATATCATAGACTGACTTGAAGGTGAACACACCTTTATCCAGAGGCCAACCGATTTGTCCACCTATCCCCTCTCGATCTTCTTTATTCATTCTAAAATGCCAGGAGAGGTAGCTATTGTTAGCTTATCTATGTCTCATTCATCCCATTTAAAAAATTCTTTGACTAGTATTTCTTGGGGACCAATCAATCCAAACGAGCTTAGCCTTTTTGACTCCATCTACTTTTCATGCCAAAATGATATATTACTGGAACCCAGCTTCCAGGCGATGTACTCCTCCATTATCACACTTTCTTTCTTAATTCTCCTCCATGTCGGCATATCGATATATCTTTTCCTCATGTTGGGGAACCCCATTCCACAATACCAATCTCTCAAAAATCTTTTGAGGAGGGTTTATTTGGTATGGAACTCCCACCATATGTTTACTTCCATCACTCTTGAGATATCACAAATATTTTTGAACCTAAGACCCCCTTCTTCTCTTGGCCTGCAGAGGTTCACCCATCTCATTTATCTCAAATATTTCAATCCTTTCCCAGGATCCCATAGGAACTTCGTTATGTATCTTTCCATCGTCTTGATCACCATGAGTGTTGGTCTCACAATCTAGATTAGGTATGTAGGGAGTGAGGCGAGAATGTGTTTTATCAACATGATCTTTCCTCCCTTAGACAAGAGCTTATTGGACTATCCTTCTATACGAGATTGAAACTTAGTGAGGACATTGTCATAGAACATGCTCTTACTATTACCATTGATTAAAGAGTAACTTAGATAGGTGATAGGTAGATCATATTTCTCCATTTCCAGTTGTCCCTTGAGCTCTAACACCCTTCTAGGTTTTGTCTTCACTTTCCATTTAAACCTATTCTTTTGGAAATTGATGGCCTGGCCGGAGACATGCTCATACCTCCAGAGCACCTCCTTTACCTTTTTAATGAAGTTGGTCAATCTATTTGTAAAGATGATAGTATCATCCGCATATGTGACCATGACATTGAAAATGGCCACAATATTAGTAAAGGCCTATCATGTACAGAATATGGCCATAATACTTGGAGTGACCTTGACTTGGGTATTAGTCTTTATTAATCATCATGTAGTGGTGATGCTAGAAATGGGTATGCTAATGGGAATTTCCTCACATGTATATCTTATGGATGTAGCACTAGGAAATGCCATGACACATGAATGGTCTTTCTTGTGTATAAAGTAGCAATGACATTGGAAATAGCTATGTCATTTGCCTTGACTAATCTCATATATCATATGCTATGATATCGAAAAATTATCACAACATGAAAAATTAGTTTGAAATAGAAGTCACTGGGTTGCCTTCTCCAGAGGACAAGAGTCATGACCTTGGGGAATGGTCGTACCCATGTAAATGCCCCCAATGTTATTTCTTGCCCCAAAATCATGAAAATCAATAATTATTATAGTTCTTGTTTGAGTAATTTTAGCTTTGAGACTTTTTGTAGCTTAAAAGTTATAATTTCGTAAAAAAGTTATATATAGCTCTAACTTGAAAATATTACACCTTATTACAGATAAAATTATAATACTAACAAATAATCATAATTTTTAGTACTTGTTAGATACTTAATTACTATGATATGGGATTAATATCATAGCTATTTAATTATTATGGGATAAGTATGATTGTAAATCCATAATAATATCATAGTCACAAAGAATATATTACACAGTTGAAAGAATATGTTAATAATGTCATAGAGAGTCATAAAGTACAAAGATTGTCACAACCAATTAGGTTGATTTTAGTCAAGAATTGATGCTTAAACTATCAATGCTATATAATCTACCCATTAGTCAAAACCCTCCAAACACATATTGATTTAATGACTATTCATCAAAATCTATTAAAACTCTAAAGTTAGTAAATTGATTCATTTATGTCTCATTCTTATTCATATATATTATCGAAAAATATCAAAATATTCAAAAATATTTGATAATTTGTACATTGAAAACTAGGATTGCCACAACATAGTTAAATACTCTTTTTAACACAAAATCACATTATTGGGAATTGTCCATGCCTTTGGTGTTGCCTTTATGGGTCAAGTGTTATGGCATTGTGGATATTATGATTGAGTCAAATACTTGCTATAATGTGGTATTGAATACTATTGTAACTTTTATATTATCTCTCTAGAGAACAAGGTCATGATATTGGAAAATTTTATGACTAGATTAAATGTTCTATGAAACAAAAAGTCATGATAGAAAATGAAATTGTAACATACATCTATTGATGTTTTGTTTCTATTTGAATAAGTCTCGACTTTAGAACACCACATGACTACTTATATTCGTGGGGTACTCATCTATCATAATGAGAAAAAAATATCATGGTCAACGTGGTTTAGATCTTGTGTGGCTATAATTTCAAAAAATTATCACAACCATGACTATTATGTTACAAAGTGAAATAATTATGTCAACTCGGTAGTAGAGTCATAGTGTACAAAAAATATCATGACTATTTTAAGATAATTATGGCCAAGAAAGAATGTCATAATTATTTAAAACTAATATAGATAGGTATATAAGTCTTGACAAGAAAATTATCATGACTCCCCATTACTCCTCTCTCCTTAAGTCTTTCTCTATTGAGTCCACTAATTTTACATCAAGTCTCTCCAATTTTACTAACATTCTTTACTTCATCTTTAAAATTAAATTTTAGTAACATCTTTTAGATAACAACTAGTATTCTTACAAATAGTCCATATTTTACTCCCCAAATGACACTATTTATTCAACATTTTGATTACAAAATCACCATGAAGAATATGTTAAAAAGTAAAAGATTATGACAAACAAATAATAGAGTTACGATATGCAACGATTTCTGAAACTTGTTTTAAAGTCATGACTAGGAAAGGCTACCATGAATTCTCAACATGTTTGTCCTAATGTAACAAAATCATGACATTGAAAATAAAATGAATTTTTCTTGCTATTTTCCCCTCCAATTCAACTTTTAGCCAAGTCTACCAAATCTTCTCAGTTTATATATAAATTCATTATTATTCATCTAAATCCATAAAAATCACAATAATACATTATATAAATGATATGAAATAATTCCTAAGGGTCAATACTTTGAGTGTCAAACAAATAGTAAGAAGATGAAGTAAAATAAGAATATGAATACTAATAATAATAATAAAAATAATAATAATAAATAGAGAAAGAAAATGATGATTATGAACAAGAAGAATAAGTAGAAGTTGTTTTTATTATTATTACTATTATTATTCCTATATTATTAATATTATTATTATTATTATGAAGAACAATAATATTGCAAGGAAGAAGATGTATAAGAAATAAAAATTAGAAGGAAAAAAAAGAATAAGAGGATGAATAAGATGAAGAAGAGGAAGAATAATATGAAGATCAAAAAAATAGAAGAAAAGTAGGAGGAGTGGGAAGAAGAGCAGGAGGAGGTGAAAGTGTTGGTTGTTGAGGAGGAGAAACATGATGAAAAAGATGATGATGAGAAAGAAGAAAAAAAAGAACATGAACAAGTAGAAAAAGAAGATTATGATGAATGACACCACTTTTCTCATCTCTCATTTTTCAAAATTATTCTGTTTTGTGTGAATTTCTAAGTGTTTTGTTGTGCTTAGTAGGATTATGATAAATGATTTATTTGAAGACTCATGCAGTTGCAGAAGATTTCGAATGTCTAGAAACAATAGATAGGTTTAATATAACATATGAGTTTGTGGTGCCATTTACCACTATCCAAGCTATGGATAGAGTTGATTTTTTCCAATTCATTGAAGGAAGCTCTTTGTATGCTGAGAATATGAATATGATGCAATTACATACACAATTGTTGATGGAGTAGTGCAAAGAACCATATATGATAATCTTTCTTTTGATTCCTTCTTAAAAGTTAAATCATCTTCTTCAATCATGTTCTAAGTTGCAGAAACGAGATAATATGGAGTGTGATGAATGTTTGTATGTTATAGATATTTAGAAGTCAATAAAATATATATTTCTTTTTGGATGTTTGCTTGATTTAGTCTTCTGAGCTATTGTAACGAAATATTATAAATGGGAAAAAGAACGTGAATGAAAATCTGAAGGATAATTATGTTTCAGAAAATAATTCCTTGCAAAAATAAAAGGAAACCATTAGGAAAACAAAAAGCACCTTGGAGCAGTTTGTTTTCTAAGAATAAGTCCCTTGCAAACCTTACTAAATATTCATATTTACCCATTGAAATGCCCTTTCAAGCCTTCTATGAACAAGAAGCCTTGGCACATATCATAAAATATTAAAAATTCTACTAGATTGGTTATTTGTACCCCGACACCCAAGACATGTTTAAGAATAATGTTTGGAAAACAATGAAAATTGCCCATCCAAACCACTAGATTTCTATGTGGTAGGATATTCTTAAATTTAACATTACTAAAGACAAGGAAAGAATTCTCAACTTGGGACCTTATTTGGTTTGTAGATGGCCATTTTATGTGAAACTCTTCCCAATTGGATTTCATTATGAGATGTCTAAAATCCCACAATTGATAAAGTTACCAAACTTTTAAATCAATTTGTGGAATCTTAACTAATTAGAGAACGCTGCTATTTGTGTGAGAAACCCCTTGAACATAGATAACTTAACCTCAAATATTTAAAAAATATCTTATGCAAGGATCCTTTTTAAAGTAGATTTAAATGGGGATCTCTCATTAGAAACCCCATATTAACTTCCCACATGGTACAAAATTATTCTAATATATGATTTATGAGGAATTTCCTTTTTATTGTAAATGTTTCAGAGTGTAAACACTTGATAAGAATAAGAAAGAATTGGAATTTAAAGAAAAAAATCCAAGAAGAGGTAAAGTGCATCAAAGAAAAAGACGACTATGACCATGAATAAAATAGATGAAAAGGAAGAAGATGAGACAAAAGAAGAAGATGAGAAGAAAGAAAAAGATGAATAAAGATGAAGAATAAGTAATAAAAGAAGAAGTAAGCAAAAAAAAAGATGATGATGATGATGAATAATAACAATAATACCATAATTAAGGAATAAGAATAATAATAATAATTATACCAAGAGCAAGAACATGATCAAAAACAAGAAGTTGAGGAGGAATATGAGGAAAAAGATGAAGCACAAGAACATAAAGAAGAAGAAAAATAACAAGAATAAAAATAATAAGTAGTAGAAGTGGTGATTATTATTGTAGTAGAGGTAATAGCAATGCTATTAGTAGTAAACAATAGAGCCAGCACAGGGTAAACCGATGCAGGTTCTAATGTTCAAGTTAAATAGACTTAAAAAACATTTAAAATCATGGAATAAGGAAGTTTTTGGGAATATAAATCTGAAAATAAAACAAGCAGAAGAGAATGTAGAAAAATTAGAAATTGAATATGATAATAAAAATGATGATAAGATTAGACAATAATTAAATAAGGCTAAAGCTGAATTGAGCTTAAAATTACATATGGAGGAGGTATATTGGAAACAATGAGCAAAAATTAAATGGCTTAAAGAAGGCGATAGAAACACTAAATTTTTTCATAATATGAGTAAAATAAAAACTCAGAAAAATAGAATTAAAGCATTAAAAAACACGGAAGGAAAATGGATAGAAGAAGACAAGCAAATTGGAACTCTCTTTGAGGATTTTTTTAAATCACACTTATGTGGGCATGTGTCTCACGAAGGGAACTCCTTAATACATGAGATCAGGGTTTCCATTACACAAGATCAGAATCAAATGATGGAAAATATACCAGAGGAGGAAGAGGTAAAAAATGCAGTTTTTAATCTTGATAAAGATAGTGCAGCGGGTCCAGACGGCTGGAATAACTATTTTTATCAGTTAAATTGGCCCATTATTAAACATGATCTAGTTTTAGCAATTGCCAGCTTTTTCATCGGTGCAGATATCCCTAAAGCCTGGGCAAACTCTTACATAGTTCTTATTCCTAAAAAAGACGCCCCACAGATATGTGAGGATTTTAGGCCAATAAGCTTGTGTAATGCGATTTATAAGATTTTAGCCAAAATAATTCAGAATAGGTTAAGTAATATTTTGCCATTAATAATCTCACAAGAACAAACGAGTTTTGTTAAAAACAGACTGATGATTGAAAATATTAGGTTAGCATCAGAAATGATGAAAAACATTTCAGCTAAAACAAGAGGGCACAATTTAGCTATCAAGCTGGATTTGTCCAAAGCATTTGACAGGGCTGAATGGGATATACTTTGCTTTGTACTGAGAAAATATGGTTTCTCCGAATTATGCATAGATTTAATTTATAGATGTGTTTCGAATGTTTGGGTTAGAATTATTATAAATGGAAATATAGGTGAAGAATTCAAACCAAAAAGAAGTCTAAGGCAGGGATACCCCTTATCCCCCTTACTATTTGATATATATCTAGAATTGTTTATTCTTAATTTAAACAAAAGAATGTCGGAAGGGAAAATTTTACCTTTTAGACAACCTAAAAACACTCCGAGAATAGGTTGTTTGGCCTATGCTGATGATTTAATAATTTTCACAAATTAGAAACAGGTCAGGTGGTAAATAAAAAGAAGTGCCAGTTTATACTGGGAAAAAAAGCTTTGGAGAAAGATATAAACAAAATTAAAAATTTAACTGGTTTCACCCAAAATAAGGGAGCTTTAATTTATTTAGGCTGCCCAATATTTGAAGGAAAATTGAGAGACGAATATTTAGCACCGCTGCAAGAAAAAATGAGAAAGAAAATAGCACGTTGGAAAGAGGACTTACTAGGATTTGGGGGACGGGTTACATTAATTTCGCACGTGCTTCAAAGCATGCTGGTTCATATCCTATCCGTAATACACCCTCCGAAGAAATTCACAAATAAAATAGAAATGGAGATGGCAAATTTTCTATGGGGTAAAAAAGAAGGGAAGAATAAAATTCATTAGAAAAATTAGGGAGATATTTGTTATCCAAAAGCAGAGGCAGGTTTAGGAATAATCTCTCTACAAGATATGGCCACCGCATGGGATTGCAAAGGATGGTGGAGGTTGAAGGAAAATGACAGTCTTTGGGCAAAATATATGAGCGCAAGATATTTAGAAAAGTGGCCTAAGAAAGTTTCAAATAATTGGAAAGCCTTGGAAAAACAAAAGGAAAAAGTAGAATCTCATTCAATATTAAAAAAGAGTGGTTGGAAATGGATCCTAACACCACAAGGTAATTTTACACTTAAATCGGTAAAGGAATTAATTAGGAAAAAAAAGCCTGTTCAATCTATATCTAAATGGGTCTGGAGGGCAGGTATACCACAGAAAATGTGCTCGCTAGCATGGAAAGTAACAACAAATGCAATACCTGTGGATACTAATGTTCAAAGAAAGGGCATTAAATTGGTATCTAGATGTGAATGCTGCTTAGAGGAAGAAGAATCTATGGATCACCTATTTTCGAAAGGTAAAATCGCCATACAGGTCTGGAAGAAATTTGATGAAACAAAGCAAATCATTAAAAGAGAAGATGGTATAATTGAACGAATTAAAACATGGGAAAAAGTAATCTCTACTAATCCTACTAGAATCTGGCTTAATATGTACTTACCACATGTAATAATATGGTGTATATGGAAGGCTCGAAATAGGAGTAGGTTTGAAGGAAAGAAAATGGACACGAATGCAATATCACAAGTAATCAGGCAGGAAATAAGTAACATTTCAAATTTTAACCCTGTAATTTTAAATAAAATACACACAGAAAAGAAAGCAGAACGGGAATGGTTCCTAAATATAAAAATAAATAAACAATATTGGGCGAAAAGTATCTCTTGGCACAAACCTACGGAAGGAAAACTCTCCTTAAACACGGATGGAAGCTTTAATAGGGACACAGGTATAGCGGGGGGAGGTGGATTAATAAGAGATTCTACAAGGATAGTTATGAAAGCTTTTACTACAGTTAGTGTAGCAGCCTCGGCTCTACATTCAGAAATTAGAGCATTAAATTTAGGTTTAACTGTTTGTAAAAAATTAGACTATAAGAATATTCAAATACAGGTAGATTCATTGTTATTAGTCAATTTAGTAACAAAGAAAATATCTCTTTGGAAACATGAAGAGGAATTAGAAATTATTTTGAATCTCATAGAAGAACTGAATGCATCAATATTACATATATATATAGAGAGCTAAACACCCCGGCAGACAATCTTGCAAGGCTAGGATCGCAAAAAGGAGAAGCAGAATATGATGAGGTTACTCTGCCGATAAAAATAAAAGGCCTAGTAGAACTAGACAAGAATGCAATTCCCTATGTAAGAGTTAGTAAGGATAGAAAGTGAGAGGCAGTTAAAATATTAATAGATTATATAGGTATAATAGAAGAGGAAAGGTTAACGGTAAAATGGGGTTCTCTTGGGGAATATGGTATATATGTATTTGTCTTTTTTAGCAGCGCAGCTCACTCAAAGCTTCATTCATTGGGAGGTAAGATTTGTTGGCACATGCAGTCTAAACCTCATTTGCTTTATTTCTTTGTTTATTGTATGTTTAAAAGTTTTATTTATGCTTATGAGAACAATGTTGCAAGGTCATGTGTTAATTAATTAGTTAGGATGCTAGAACATTAGACGTTGGGGTATAGAACAGGTCTTGCTGTCATTAAGGAAGCAAATTTCAGATTTGCCAAGGTTCAACGAGGGTACAGAAATGAAGCAGCTATGGGGGAAAAATGGAGCGCAAAGTTGCTGGGATATGGCAATGAATTCCAGAAGTCAAGCAAAGGAAGGCAGCAAACTGAACATGAAGATGGCAAGAGTAAAGAGAAGAATGGAAAAGTGAAAATAGCATAACATGGAGGGCAATATAGCGAAAATTAAGCTGTTAGAAGGAATGGAGGCAGTCGGTAGGGGAATTTCTGTCCCTACAGCTACAGAATGTATATTTGGCTTTGTTTTCTTGGTTTTCTTAGCAGCGCATGTATTATACAACATACATGATGAAGGGTTAACCAAGCTCTTGTAACAGCACATAAAGCATATATAGTGAAAGTCAAGGCTCCAGAACAGCATATAAAGTGAAGAACTAGAGGGAGCAAGATTCAAAGGGCTGGAAAAATGGCTGATGCAGTAAAAGTGTAGCATGAAGGATGTTTATGCAATAAAGTTTCAGGGAAAGTTAACATTAAGGAAGTGGGCATATAACCGAGTTACAAGTTCAGAATGGAAGATAAAAATAACTCGAGATCTTTAAACAAATAAGCTCAGAGCGAGCACACGTACTCATATTAAAATTAGGCTTGGTTCTTTGCCCCTTTTTTCATTAAAGTGTATGGGTGTAAGAGGGATAAGGGTAGATTTTAGTTTGTAAAAAGGGTATTCCTCCGCCAAAAGAGAGGGTTAAAATTAATAAACAACTTTTTTTTAAAAAAAAGTAGTAAACAATAGAGAAGAAGAAGAAAAAGTAGTAGAAGAAGATAAATAATAATAATAATAATAACATAAAGCAGAATAAGAATATGAAGAATAATAATAGGATGTGGAGGAAAAAGAATAATAAAAAAAAGATGATTATGATGATGAAGAGGAGGCGAGGGACGATGATAAAGATGTGGGGGATGAATTGGAGATAGAAGAAGAATTAAAATGCAATGAAAAAAAGAGCAAGGAATGAATATTAACACGAAGAAGAATAAGAAGAATAAAAAAAAAGAAGAGTAAGAAGAAGAAATGATGAAATTTAAAAAGTTTATGATAAACATTTATGAGAAGTAGAAAAAGATGAGGGAGAAAATGAATAATAAGAAGAATAAGATCGAGATGAACAAGAACATCAACATGAAGAAGAAGGACGAGAGTTATAAAAAAATAAAGAAGAATAAGAATACCAATAACAAAAACAAATATAACAACATGAAAAAGAATAAGAAGAAAACAAAATAAGAAGAAAATAATAAGAAGAAGAGAGGAAAAATGGAGAAGGAGGAGAATGAAAGGGAAGAGAAGGTAGAGGAGGAGGAGAACGAGAATGAGAAAGAGTAGCAAAAAATGGAGAGTGAGAGAGAGAGATAGAATAGAAATATATGTATATCTATCTATCTAGCAAAAAATAATTCCTTGCAAAAATAAAAGGAAACCATTAGGAAAACAAAAAGCACCTTGGAGCAGTTTGTTTTCTAAGAATAAGTTCCTTGCAAACCTTACTAAATATTCATATTTACCCATTGAAATGCCCTTTCAAGCCTTCTATGAACAAGAAGCCTTGGCACATATCATAAAATATTAAAAATTCTACTAGATTGGTTATTTGTACCCCGACACCCAAGACATGTTTAAGAACAATTGTTGGAAAACAATGAAAATTGCCCATCCAAACCACTAGATTTCTATGTGGTAGGATATTCTTAAATTTAACATTACTAAAGACAAGGAAAGAATTCTCAACTTGGGACCTTATTTGGTTTGTAGATGGCCATTTTATGTGAAACTCTTCCCAATTGGATTTCATTATGAGATGTCTAAAATCCCACAATTGATAAAGTTACCAAACTTTTAAATCAATTTGTGGAATCTTAACTAATTAGAGAACGCTGCTATTTGTGTGAGAAACCCCTTGAACATAGATAACTTAACCTCAAATATTTAAAAAATATCTTATGCAAGGATCCTTTTTAAAGTAGATTTAAATGGGGATCTCTCATTAGAAACCCCATATTAACTTCCCACATGGTACAAAATTATTCTAATATATGATTTATGAGGAATTTCCTTTTTATTGTAAATGTTTCAGAGTGTAAACACTTGATAAGAATAAGAAAGAATTGGAATTTAAAGAAAAAAATCCAAGAAGAGGTAAAGTGCATCAAAGAAAAAGACGACTATGACCATGAATAAAATAGATGAAAAGGAAGAAGATGAGACAAAAGAAGAAGATGAGAAGAAAGAAAAAGATGAATAAAGATGAAGAATAAGTAATAAAAGAAGAAGTAAGCAAAAAAAAATGATGATGATGATGAATAATAACAATAATAACAAAATTAAGGAATAAGAATAATAATAATAATTATACCAAGAGCAAGAACATGATCAAAAACAAGAAGTTGAGGAGGAATATGAGGAAAAAGATGAAGCACAAGAACATAAAGAAGAAGAAAAATAACAAGAATAAAAATAATAAGTAGTAGAAGTGGTGATTATTATTGTAGTAGAGGTAATAGCAATGCTATAAGTAGTAAACAATAGAGAAGAAGAAAAAAAAGTAGTAGAAGAAGATAAATAATAATAATAATAACATAAAGCAGAATAAGAATAAGAATATGAAGAATAATAATAGGATGTGGAGGAAAAAGAATAATAAAAAAAAGATGATTATGATGATGAAGAGGAGGCGAGGGACGATGATAAAGATGTGGGGGGTGAATTGGAGATAGAAGAAGAATTAGAATGCAATGAAAAAAAGAGCAAGGAATGAATATTAACACGAAGAAGAATAAGAAGAATAAAAAAAAAGAAGAGTAAGAAGAAGAAATGATGAAATTTAAAAAGTTTATGATAAACATTTATGAGAAGTAGAAAAAGATGAGGGAGAAAATGAATAATAAGAAGAATAAGATCGAGATGAACAAGAACATCAACATGAAGAAGAAGAAGGACAAGAGTTATAAAAAAATAAAGAAGAATAAGAATACCAATAACAAAAAAAAATATAACAACATGAAAAAGAATAAGAAGAAAACAAAATAAGAAGAAAATAATAATAAGAAGAGAGGAAAAATGGAGAAGGAGGAGAATGAAAGGGAAGAGAAGGCAGAGGAGGAGGAGAACGAGAACAAGAAAGAGTAGCAAAAAATGGAGAGTGAGAGAGAGAGATAGAATAGAAATAAGATGATTAAAAATTGTACAACAAGGATAAGAAAAAAAAGTAGAATAAGAAGAGGTATAAGAACAAGAAGAAGAAGATTAGAAAGAAGAAGAAGAGAAGGAGGAAGAAAAAGATAGAAATTAATAATGAAAAAAAGAAGATAATGATGATGATGATAAATATAATGGAGGGGAGTAGAAGAAGATAAAAATCTAAAAACAAAATAATAAGTCGATGAAGAAGATGAAAAAGAAGAAGGAGAAGAAGAAGAAAAAGGAAAAAAAAAGATGAAGAAATAGAAGAAGGATAAAAAGAAATAGATGAATAAAGGAATGCGAAAAATAAAAAAAAAGAACATGATTCAAAAGAAGAATAGAAGGAATAAGGAGGAAGAAAACGAGGATAAGGATGAGAAAGACAAGGATGGGATGAAAAAGAAAAAGAAGAAAAAAAAGAAGAAACATGAAGAATATGAAAAAAAAAGAATTAAAAAAAGATAATGATGTGACAATGATAAAGAAGAAGATAATAGAAAAAGAAAAAAATACATAAGAAGAATATGAAAAAGAAGAAGAGAAATGATGTGGAAGATTATTAATAATAAAAAAAAAAGAAGTGGATAGAGAAAATAAGAAGAAGAAGAAGATGAGAAAATAAATGATGAGGATGAAGAAGAGAAAAAAAATGAAGGAGGAAGAATGGAGAATAAGAAAAAGAAGAAAAAAAATGAAAGAAGATAAAGAAGAAGAAGAAAATAAATAATATGAAAAAGAAGAAGAGAAAGTAGTAGAAAAAGAAATAGAGGAGAAAAAAGATGTAGAATAATAAGAGTAATAATAAGAAGAATATAATAATGATTATGATGAATGAGAGGGAGTTCTAGAAGAAGAAGAAAAAAAACGAATAATTATTATTATAAAATAAAGAATAATTAGAAGAAGAAAAAAAAATAAAAAGAATAGAAAATGATGGTGAACATGATGATGAAGTTGAGAATGATGAGAAAACATACATGGAGTTGGAACAAGAAGATAAGTAGGAAAAAGAATCAATAACAATAAGAATAGTGAGAATAACAATAATAATCATAATAATAATATTGATATTAACCAAAAGAAGATGATGATGGTGATGATGATTAGTAGGATGGAGTAAAAGGAAAAGTAAAACAAGAAAAGATTAACAATAAAAAAAGAAAAAGAACAATCATAAGAAGAAGAAAGAGAAGTTGAAAAATTAGAAGAATAAAAAAATGGAAAGAGTAGATAAAAAGAAAGAAAATAAATGAAAGAGTAAGAAGATGGAATAAAAGATTGTGCATATGGAAGAGTTGGAGGTGGAAGAAGAATAATTATTATTATTATAAACACATTAAGGTAAGGTGAAAAAATAGAAGAAGAAAATAAAAAAGAAAAGGAGGAAGAATGAAATGAAGAAGTAAAAGAATAAGAAGTATGAGAAGAATAAAAAGTAGAAGAAAAAAATAAAGAACGTGAAGAATAAAAATTAGTAGAATAAAAAGAAGATAATGATGATTAAAAAGGAGAAGAAGAAAAAACTAATAAAGATGATGATAATGATAATGATCAAGAAGAAAAGGGAAAGAAGATGAAACCATGGATGAAGACGAAGAATATTTGAAAAGGAGTACACGAAGATGTAGTTCAAAAGAGAAGTAGATAAAGATGAATAAGAAGAATAAGAAAAAAATAGAAAGACAAAAAATAAGTAAAAGAAAATGAATATAAAGATGATTATGTTTATGGAGAGATTGGGGAGGAGAAGGAGGATGAAAGGAATGGGAAGAGCAATATAGAGAAGGAGGAGGAGGAGGAGAGAAAAAAAGAGATCATGAAGAAGAAGAAGATGATGATGATGATGATGATGGAGGATTAGAAGAATATGAATTCAAAGAAAAAGAAGAGAGAGAAAATGAGGAAAAATAAGAAGTTGAAAAAAAAAAGTAGGAAGAAGAGGAAGGAGTAGGAGGAGAAAAATGATAAAAAGAATAAGAATAAGAAGGTGATGAGAAAGAAGAAGAGTAGTAGGGGGAATGAGTAGGAGAATGAGTAGGAGGACAAATACCATAAAATGGATAAGAATAAGCAAAAGAATACAAAGGTGAGGAGGATCGTGATGAAGGAGAAGTAGTTGAAGAATAAGAAGAACACGAATAAGAAGATGAAAATTGACAATGAAATAGGAGAAGCAAATGAAGAAAAAAAATAGAATGAGAAGATGTAGAAGACGAAGAATAAGTAGGGGAGGAAGCAAAGGAGGAAGAGGATGAGAATGATATGGATGATTTGGAAGAAGTAGAAGAGAAAAAAAAAGAAGGGAGATGTAAAAGTTGACGAAAAAGAAGATGGGAGAGGAGCAAAAGAAAAACCAAGAAGAGAAAAGATGATAATGATGATGATAATTAGATAGAAGGAAAATAATAAAAAGAAAAGGAGAAAAAGAATAAGGGGAAATATAGGAAGAAGTGGAAGTAGACATTCATAAAGAATAAAAATAAGAATTTAAAAAGTAAATGATGATGATGATGATCATAATAATGACTATAATAAATAAGAATAACAAGAAGAAGAAAATATTGATGATGATAATCAAGGTGAAGAAGATAATAATGATAAAGATCAATGAGAAGAATAAGAAAAGAAGGTGGAATAGAAAAAGTTGAATAAGAAGAAAAAAAGAAATAGAAAAACATGAATAAGAAGAATATGAAGAAGAACAAGAAAAAAAAGGTAGAAAAAGATAAATAAGAAAAATATGAAGAACTAAAAAAAGAAAGTAGAAAAGATGAATAAGAAGAAGAAGATAACTAGAATAAGAATAAGAAGATAAAGAAGAAGAAGAATAAAAAGAACAACGATAACAAGAATAAGAAGAAGTAGAAAAAGAAGAAGAGAAGAAGAGAAGAAGAAGAAGAAGAAAAAGAAGAAGAAGAAAAATAAGGGGAAAAAGAATAAATGGAAAAGATAGAAGAAGTGGAAAAAGAAGATGATGATGATAGAAAATACAAGAAGAAGCAGTAATAGATAAAGAAAAATGAGAAGAAAAAAAAATAATAAGAAAAATAAGAAGAAGCAAAATAAAAAAAACAAGGAAGAAGTATAAAAAATGATAATGAAGATGATAGTGACAACAATGAAGGGAATAATAATGATGATGATGATGATGAAAAGGAAAAAGGATAAGAATAAGAAAAAAGATAAAAAAAGAAAGAACATGATGATGAAGAAGGTAGAGATGATTAAGAAGAATAAGAGAAAAAAAGAGGATGAGGAAAAAATAACTTAAAGATGTGGAAAAATATAAAGATGAAGATCATAATGGGGGGGGGGGGGAGTAATAGGTGGAGAAGGATGAGATGAACAGTAAGAAAAAAAAGAAGAAGAAAAGTAGGAAGATGATGATTATGAAGTTGAACTAGTCGAACAAGAAGAAGAACAAGAAGAATAAAAAGGATAAGTAGAACTAGAATAAGTAAAAAATAATAATAAAAAGAATAATTGGAATGTGAATTGAAGGGTGGATGTGGAGGAGGAGAAGCATGATGAGGAGCATATGTGAAACAAAAAGAATAAGATGAAGATAAAATGGAAAAAACATGGAGAAAAAGAAAAAAGAGGAGAAAGAAAAAATGATGAAGTAGAGGAAAAAAAATAAGAACTAGCAGAAAAGTAAGAAGATGATAATAATGATGATCATTTATTGATAGTCATGATGATAAAAAATTATAAAGAAAAAAAGATGAATAAGAAAAAGGTGGAAGTAGAGGTGGACTGGAAGAATAAGAAGAATAAGAAAAAGAATAAGATGATGATAATAATGATGTTGTTGAAAAAAACATGAGCATAATGATGATAAAGAAGGTAGAGGTGATTAAAAATAATAAGAGAAAAAAAGAGGATGGGAAAAAATAACTTAAAGATGTGGAAAAATATGAAGATGAAGATCAAGAATGAAGGAGGATGAGGAGCTTTTGGAAAAGGAGGAGATGAACATGAAGAAAGAATTGAGAAAAGTAGGTAGATGGTGATTATAAAGATGAAATAGATTAACAAGAAGAAGAACGAGAAGAATGAAAAAGATAGTTATAACTAAAAGAATAAAAAAAATAATAATGAAAAAAATAATTGAAATGTGAATTGAAAGGCAGATGTGGAGAAGGAGAAGCTCGATGAGGAGCATATGTGAAATAAATAGAACAAGATGAAGATAAAATAGAAAAATAAGGAGAAAAATAAATATAAGAGAAGGAAAAGAAGAAGTATAGGAAAATGAAAAATAATAATTACTAGAAAAATAATATGATTATAATAATGATGATCATGTTCTTTATAGGCATGATGATAAATAATTATAGAGAAAAAAGATGAATAAAAAAGTGGAGGTGGAGTTGAAGAATAAGAAGAATAAGAAAAAGAACAAAAAAATGGTGATAATTATGATGAGAAAAAAAACATGGGCATAATGATGATGATGATGATGATAAATATAAAGAAGCATATAGGGGTTGTAGTAATGAGAGTAGAAGAAGAACAAAAAATAAAAATAAAAATAATAATATGAAAAAGAAAGACATGTAAAGTAGATGATTAAAATAAAGAATGACGCGAAAAAAAAACAAAATGAAGATGGTGATGATCATTATTGCAATGATGATGATAAAGAAAAAGTAATATGAGGAAGATAATGAGGAAGAAAGATAAAAATAAGTAGAGAAAGAAAAAGGAAAAGAAGAAAATGAAAATGAGAAGCTGAATGAGAAGAAAAAGAAGGGAAAAACAAAACAACAAGATGATGATGATAATAATAATGATGAGGAGGAACAAGAAAAAATTGATGTTGGAGGAGAAGAGAAAGAATAAAAAAAAGAATAATTAAGATAATAATTGGAAGAATAAAAATAAGGATACAATTAATAAAAATGGATCATTAAGGTGGAACATTTGAAGTTGAAAAAAGAAGAATAAGAATAAAAAATATGAAAAAATAAATGCAAAGATAAGATAAAGAAAAAATGAAAATGAAGAAGTAAAATATGATAATGATGATGTTGACATGAAAGAATAATGAGAAGAACTACAAAAAGAATAAGAAGAATATTACGAACAAAAGCAAGAAGAAAAAGAAGAAGAAAAAGAATAAGAAGATGAATAAGAAGGAGAGGAGGAGGAGGAGGAGGAGGAGAAGTAGTAGTAGTAGTAGTAGAATTAAAAGAAGCAGGAGAATAAGAAGAAGAAAAAGAAGATGAATGGGAAGAAGGAGAAGAAGAGAAAAAAGAAGAAGAAGAATTGAAAGAAGAACAAGAAAAAAAAATGAAAGAATAAGAAGAGGAATAAGAAGAATAAGAGAAATATGAAGAAAAATATGAAGAGAAAGAATAAAAGTGAGAAGAATAGGAAGAATAAAAAATAAAAAGTAAAAAAACAACAACAAAAACAAAAATAAGAAAAATAAATATAACAAGAAAAGGAGGAATATGGCAAAGAAGAGGAATAACATGAAGAAAAGTTAGAAGAAGAATAGGGAGAAAGAGAAGAAGAAGTGAAGGAGAAGAAGAGAAAGAAGAACATGAAGAAGAACAAAATAAACAATAAGAAGAATAAGATATTGAAAAAGAAGAAGATGAAGAAGAATAATATTAGGTGGAAGAGAGAGAAAAAAGAACACGGCTAGAAGTGGAGGATACTAAAGAAGAAGAAGAGGTAAATTTTGTTTAAAAATAAGAAGAAAAAAAGGTGAAGAATAATTAGTCAAATAATAACATGATATTGATGATAAAAAATAATAATTATAGTAATATTAACAAAAAATAAAAGTATATAGAAAGAGAAAAAAGATGAATAAAACTAAAAATAAAAAGGAGAGGAACAAGAAGCATAAGAAGAGAAATAACTTGATGAAGATGATAATGATGATGATGATGATGATGGAGAGAATGAGAAGGAAGAAAAATATGATTAAGAATAAGAATAAGAATGAGGAGGAGAGAATGATGATAACTATAATAATAATAAAATGAATAAGATTAAGAATAAGAAAAACAAAATAACATGAAAAGGAAGAAAAAAGAGGAGGAGGAGGTAGATGATGAAGAGAAGAAAAGGGGGAGAGGAAGAAAGATAAAAATGAAATAGAAGAAAAGAAGAAGAAGAATAGTAATAATAATAATAATAATAATAATAATAATAATAATAATAATAATAATAATAATTAGAAGAGATAAAAGATGAAGAATCAATGGAAGAATAAAAGAAATAAGGATAATATGAAGAAAAACACAATAAGTAAAAGATGATATTCATGATATTCATGAAGGGGGTGATGATAAAGAATAAGAAGAGGCAAGAGGAGAACAAAAATGAAAATAAGTAGATGATAATGATCTTGAAATAGAAGTTTGATAATAAGAAAATGTAAAACCACAAATAGAAGAAAAAGTATAATAATAATAATAATCAGAAGAAGAAGAAGAAGAAGAAGAAGAAAAAGAAGAATAATAAAAAGTTGAAGAATTGGAAGAAAAAAAAATGAAACAGTAAAAATGAAGAAAAGAAGACAAAGAATAAGTAGTAAAATATGATTATGAATGGAAGAACATAATGATGAATAGGAAGAAAATAAATAAGATTAATAATAAGAGGAGGAGGTGGAAGAGGAGGCAAATGAAGAAAAAGAATTAGAGGAAGAAAAATAATAACAAAAAAAAGAAGAAGAACATGATTAAATAAAAGGAACAAGATTAAGTAGAACAAGAAAGGGAGGAATAATAATAATAGTAAAAAAAGAAAAAGAGCAAGAATAATAAAATTAGGTGGAACAATATTAAATAAAAGACCAATAGAACATGATTGTAATAGTTTAGTATGCCAAATACCAAATAACAATAGTTATTTTGGTAATTATGCATGACTTATTTGTATGAAAAAAAGGCTTTAAATATAATCATTTCATAAAATTATAGTTTTGATTAATTATGACGAATAGGTATGAAATTGTTAACTTTTGCATGAAATATTAGATTTGGTGGAATTATTGACTAGGAGGGAAGTGAAAAGTTATGTAAAGTCATAGCATTTCTCATGTTATGATTTTGTTAAAACCTCCACGAGTTTTTCGACGAGTTTTTCCATCATTTTAGGTGAAAATCTACACAAATCCTCATGAAAATCTTTGTATGTCATTGCTTTATCACCTCATTAACATAGTTATTTTATTATACAACACATTTCTTTTGGCTATAAATTTTTCTTTGAGTTATAGCTATACTAACTCAGTAATATTTCTTATGACTACAATATTGATTTTATATCATAGCAGCCAAGTACCCTATTTGTGCTAAAAGTCAAGAAATCATATAGCATCACAAATTTCTCATTACACAACCATAAATACTAAAAAAAACTAATTGATTTTCTCTAACGCAATGAATTTTGGATACAAAGAGTTCCAGAGAATATTTACTCAAGGCACAACCAATTACAGAGTTATGCCTCTTTGCTCTAAAGAAAATACCAAATCCACTACCATTCGAAGTGCTAGAAAATTGGGTTACAAAGATAAAAAAACAAGCTATTGTGGTTACTAGTTCAGTGACTTTTTATTTTAGAAAAGAAATGAATGAAACAAAAAATATTCTTATCATTGTGTTTCATTTTAGAAATAGGAAAAGCATGAGTCATGGTCATTCTTAGTGTTTGAGGAAGAAAAGAAGGTAGAAGAAGAAAAATAAGGGGAGAAGAAGAAGAATGGGAAGAAGAAGAAGAAGAAGACGAAGATGAAAGAGTAAGAAGAAGAAGAAGAAGAAGAAGAGGAAGAAGAAGATGAAAGAGTAAAAAGAAGAAGAGGAGGAGGAGGAGGAGGAGGAGGAGGAGGAAGAATAAGAAGGAGAGGAAAAAGAAGAAAAAGATGATGAAGAATAAGAATGAGAGGAAAAAGAAGAAAAATAGGATGAAGAAAAAGAAGAAACGGAAGAAGAAGACGAAAAGAATGAAAATGATGAAGAGGAAGATAAAGAAGATGATGAAAAAGAAGAAGAAGAAAAAAAAAGACATAAGTGTAAGAAAAAGCCGAAAATGAAGAAGAAGAAGATCATGATGATGATGATGATGATGATGATGATGAGGAAGAAAAGGGTGAAGAGGAATAAGAAGATGATGATGATGATGAGGAGGAGGAGGAGGAGGAAGAAAAATAGGAAGAGGAGGAAAAAAAAGAAGTAGAAGAAGAAAAGGAAGAACAAGAAGATGAGGAAAAATAAGAAGAAGAGGAAGAAGAAGAAGAAGAAGAAGACGACGAAGAGAAAGAAGAAGAGGAAGAAGAATAAGATGAAGAAGAAAAAGAAGAAGAGAAAGAAGAAGATGAAGAAGAAGAAAAAGAAGAAGAGGAAGTAGAAGTAGAAGAAGAAGAAGAGGAAGAAAAAGAAGAAAAATAAGAAAAAGAGGAAGAAGTATAATAAGAAGAGGATTTCAAAAGGAGAAAAAGACAAAGAAGAAGAAGAAGAAAAAGAAGAAGAATAAGAATAAGAATAAGAAGGAGAAGAAGGAGGAGGAGGAGGAGGAGGAGGAGGAGGAGAAGAAGAAGAAGAAGAGAAGAAGAAGAAGAAGAAGAAGAAGAAGAGGGAGAAGAAGAAGAAGAACAACAACATCAACAACAAAAAGAAGAAGAAGAAGAAGAAGTGGAAGAAGAAGAACAAAAAGAGGAAGAAGAGGAAGAAGAAGAACAAAAAAAAAAAGAAGAAAAGAGGAAGAAGAAAACAAAAAGAACAAGAAGAGGAAGAAAAAGAATAAGAAGAAGAAGAAGAGGAAGAAGAAAAAAAGGAGAAGAGTAAGAATAAGAAGAAGATGATGAAGTAGAAAAAGAAGAAGAGAGGGAAGAAGAAAATGAAGAAGAAGATGAACAATAATAAAAAGAGGAAGAAGAAGAAGAATAAGAAAAACATGATGAAGAAGAAGAATAAAAAAAAGGTGGGGAAATAAAAGAGAAACAAAAGAAAGAAGAAGAAGAAGAAGAATAAGAAGAATAAGAGGAAGAAGAAGAAGAAAATGAGGAATAAGAAGAAGAAGAGGCAGATGATGAAAAAGAGGAGGAATAAGAAAAAGAAAAAGAAGAAGAGGAGGAGGAGAAAGAAGTTGAGAAAGAAGAAGAAAAAGCGAAAGAAGAAAAAGATGAGCAAGAAGAAAAAAAGGAAGAAGTTGATGTTGATGATGAAGAAAAAAAAACAGAAAGAAGAATAAAAAGATGAAGAAGATGAAGATAAAGAAGAGGAAAAAGAAGAAAAAACAAATGAAGAAGAAGAAGAGGAAGAGGAAGATAAAGAAGAAGAAGAAGAGGAGGATGAAGAAGAAGAAGAAGAAGAAGAAGAAAATGGAAGAAGAAGAAGTAGCAAAGTAAAAAGAAGTAGAAGAGGAAGAAAAAAAGGAAGAATTAGTAGGAGATGAAGAAGAAAAAAAGAAAGAAGAAGAAGATGTATAAAAAGAAGGTGAAGAAAAAGAAGATAAAAGAAGAGAAAGAAGAAAAAGATGATGAAGAAGATGATGAAGAAGATGAAGAAGATGAAGAAGAAGAAGAAGAAGAAGCTTCAAATATAGCACGTGAAAGAATTATACAAAGATCTATAGGGGGAGCATCTTTCATAGCGAGATTTATACAGAAAACAGAGACGTCGCACTTAATTAATGAAGCATAAATAAAAACAAGAATCATCATATAATTGATTATAAAGTTAGGAAAGACAATGAATTAATTAAATTATGGATTGTTACACTTTTCTAGCTTTATGAATCGGGTGTAAAAGAAAAATGGGTAGATGTAGTTTGTACAAATAGTATTCCTCCGCCAAAAGAGAGGGTTCTAATTTAATAAACAAAACCTTAAAAAAAAGAAGATGAAGAGGAAAAATAAGAAGAAGATAAAGAATAAGAATAAGCAAATGACATAGAAGAAGAAGAGTAAGTGGAAAAAGAAGAGGAGGAAGAAGAAGTAGAAGAAGAGAAAAAAGAATCGAAAGAAGAAGAAGAAGAAGAAGAAGAGGAAAAATATGAAGATGTATAAGAAGTGGAAGAAGAAGATTAAGAGGAATAATAAGAAGAAGTTGTAAAGGAAAAAGAAGAAGAAGAAGAAGAAGAAGAAGAAGAGGAAGAGGAAGAAAAAAAATAGAAGAGGAAGAAGAAGAATATGAAGAAGAAGAAGAATAAGAGAAAGAAAAAGAATAATAAGAAGAAGAAGATGATGTTGTTGTTGTTGTTGATGTTGATGATATAGAGGAAGAAGATGAATAAGAGAAAAAAAAATGAAGTAGATAAAGTAAAAGAAGAATAGGAAGAACATAAATAATAGGAAGAAGATGAAGAAGAAAAATAGGAAGAGTAAAAAAGAGGAAGAAAAACAAGATGAGGAATAAAAGAAGAAGAAGAGTAACAAGAAGAAGAGGAAGAAGAGGAAAAAAAAGAAGTAGAATATGAAGATGATGCAGAAGAGGGAGAAGAAAAACAAAAAGAATAGAAAGATGAAGAATAAAAGAGGAAAAAAGAACAAGTTGAGAATTAAGAAAAGAAGAAGAAGAAGAATAATAATAATAATAATAATAATAATAATAAGGGAATAACAAGAAGAATAGGACGAATAAGAAGAAGTGGAAGAAGAGAAGAATAAGAAGAAAAATAGCAAGAGGAAGAGGAAGAAGAAGAAGAGGAGGAGGAGGAAGAATAAGAAGAAGAAGAAGAGTAATACGAAGAAGAAGAAGAAGAATAAATGGAAGATGAAGAAGAAGTGGATTAAAAATTAGAAGTGTAAGAAAAAAGAATAGAAAGTAGAAGAAAAAGTGTATGAAAAAAAAGAATATGAAGAATCAGAAGAAGAGTAAAAAGAATAAGAGGAAGTAGAAGATGAAGAAGAAGATGAAGAAGAAGAAGAAAAGAAGAAGAAGAAGAAGAAGAAGAAGAAGAAAAGAAGAAGAAGAAGAAGAAGAAGAAGAGTGGTAGAAGAATAAGAGAGGGAAGAAGAAGAAGAAGAAGAGGAACAAGAACAAGAGAATAATAAGAATAGGAAGAATAAGATGAAAGAGAAGAAGAAAACAAAGAAGAAGTTGAAGAAGAAGAAAAAGAAGAGGAAGAAAAAAAATAAGAAGAGGAAGAAAAAGAATAAAATGATGATGATGATGAAGCAGTAGTAGAAGAAGAAGAAGAAAAATAAGAAAATGAAAAAATAGAATAAGAAGAAGAGAAAGAAGAAGAAGAAGAAAAAGATGAAGAAGAAGTGGAAGATGAAGAAGAGGAGGAGGAAGTAGAAGAAAAAGAAAAAGAAGAAGAAGAAGAAAAAAAAGAAGAGGAAGTAGAAGATGAAGAGGATGAAAAAGATGAAGAGGAAGAAGTAGATGAAAAGAAAGAAGAAAAGGGAGAAGAGGAAAAAATAAGAAAAAGAGAGAAAAGAAATAGAATATTAAAATTAAGAAGAGAAAGAAGAAAAATAAAAATAAAAATAAGAAGAAGAGAAATAAGTAGAAGATGGAAAAAAAGAAGAGGAGAAAAAAGAAGAAGATGAAGAATTAAAGAACAAGAATAATAATTAAAAGAGAAAGAAAAAGAAGTAGTGGAAGTAGTGGATGAGGAGGAGGAGGAAGAAGAAGAAGAAGAAGAAGAAGAAGAAGAAGAAGAGGAAGAAGAAGAAGAAAAAGAGGAAAAAAAGAAGAAAAAAGAAGAAGAAGAAGAAGAATATGATGATTATGATGATGAATAAAAGAAGAAGAAGAAGAAGAAAAAGAAAAAGAAAAAGAAGAAGAAAAATATTAAAAGAGAAAGAAGACGATGATGATGAAAAAAAGGAAAATGAAGAAGAAGATGAGGAAGAATAAGAAGAATAAGAAGAAGTATGTGAAATAGAAGAAGAGGAAGAAAAAGATGATGATGATGATCAACAAAAAGAAGATGATGAAGAAGAAGAAGATAAAATATAAGAAGAAGATGAAGAAGAGGAAGAAAAAAAAAGAAAGAATATAAGAAGAAAAGGAGGAGGAAGAAGAATAATAATAATAATAATAATAATAATAGAAAAGAAGAAGAAGAAGAAGAATAGGAAGAAGAAGAAGAAGAATAGGAAGAAAAAAAAGTAGAAGAGAAAGAAGAAGAAGTGGAATAAGAAGAAGAAGAAGAAGAAGAAGAAAAGGAGGAAGAAGAAGTGGTATAAGAAGAAGAAGAAGAAGAAAAGGAGGAAGAAGAAGTGGTATAAGAAGAAGAAGAAAAGGAGGAAGAAAAAGAATAATAATACTAATAATAATAGGAATAAGAATAATAAGAATAAGAATAAGAAAAGGAAGAAGTGGAAGAAGAGGTATAAAAGTAATAAATCAAACAATAGAAAGATAAAGAAGAAGATGAATAACAAAAAGTAAAAGAGTAAGAAGAAGAAATTTAAGAAGAAAAATAACAAGGAGAATAAGAAGAATATACAGAAAAGAAGAATATAAAGAAAATGAGAATAATAAGAATAATAAAAATAAGAAGATGCAGAATAAATATAAGAGATGCAAGAAGAAGAATAATAAAAATAAGAATAAAAAGAAGGGAAATAAGAATAATAATAAAAAGAAGGGAAAGAAGAAGAAGAATAATATTAATTAAAGTGGAAGAAAAAGAAGAATAAGAGGAAGAAGGACATGCAGAAATATAATAAAAAGAGCAAAAAAAAAGAAGATGATGAAGTAGATATATAAGGTAGAAGAATAAAAGAAGAAAAATAGAAAGAAGAAGAATAGGAATAGGAATAGGAAAAATTAAAAAAGAAGAGGAGATAGAAGAAGAAAAGGAATATGGAGAAAAATAGGAAGAAGAAGAAAAGAAGAAGAATAACAAGAAGATGAAAATTAAGAAAATGAGGAAGAAGAAGAACAATATAAACAAGAAAAAATTAGAATGAAGATTAAGAAGAATAATAATAATAATAAGAGGAAGAAGAATAAGAAGTGAAATAAAAGGAGGAAAATGAAAAATAGGAAAAAGAAGAAGAATAGGAAAATGAAGAAGAAGAAAATGACAAAGAATAATAAGATGATGATGAGGAAGAAGAAAAAGAAGAAGAATAATAATAATAATAATAATAATAATAATAATAAAATATGAAGAAGAAAAAGATGAAGTAGAGGAAACGTTAGAAGATGAAGAAGAAGAGTAAGTAAACGAAGAGATATAAAAAGTAAAAGAAGAAGAAGAAAGGAGCAGAAGAATAGGATGAAAAAAAGAGAAGAATAATAAGAAGAATAAAAGAAAAAAGAATATAAAGAAGAAAAGGAAGAGGAAGAAAAAGAAGAAGAATAAATGCAAGAAGATAATTAAGAAATAAAAGAAGAATAAGAAGAAGAAGTGGAAGGAGAACAATACGAGGAATTAAAAGAATAAGAGGACGAAGAGGAAGAAATTGAAGAATATGAAGATGTGGATGAAGAGGAAGAAGAAGAAGAAGAAAAATAAATAAATAAATAAGTGGAAGAAGAAGAATAAGAAAAAAAAGAATAAGAAGATGAATATGAAGAAGAAAATTATGATGATGAGGCAAAAGAAAAATAAGATGAAGAAGAAGTAGAATAACAAGAATAATAATAATAATAATAATATGATGATGAAAAGAAGTAGTAGAAGAGTAATAAGAAGAGGAAGAAGAAGAAGAAGAAGAAGAAGTAGTAGTAGTAGAATAATAAAATAAGAAGAAGAATAAGAAGTTAAGGAAAAAGAAGAAGAAGAAGAAGAAGAAGAAGTGGAAGAAGAAGAAGAATAGGAAAAGATAATAATAAAAAAAAGAAGAATAAGAATAGGAAGAAGAAGTAAAATAAGAGAAAAAAGAAGAAAAAGAAGATGAAGAATAAATTTAAGTGGAACAAGAATAAGAAAGAGAAGAAAATGAAGAATAATAAAAAATGAAAAAGAAAAGAAAGAAGAAGGTGAAGAGGAAGAAGATGATGATGATGAAAAGAATTTGAAGAAAATTAAAAAGAAGAAGAACAAGAAGAACAAAAAGAACAAGAAGAAAAGAAGAAGAAGATGATGATGATGATGATGATGATGATGAGGAAGATGAAGAAATAGAAAAAGAAGAAAAATAAGGGAAATAAGAAGAAGAAGAGGAGGAGGAAGAAGAAGAAAAGAAGAAGAAGAGGAAGAAGAAGAAAAGAAGAAGAGGTAGAAGAAAAAGAAGTAGAGGAATAAGAATAATAAAAAGAAGATGAGTAATAAAAAGAGAAGAGTAAGAAAAAAAAAAGAAGAATAACCAGAGGAAAAAGATGAATAAGAAGAAGAAGAATATGAAGAAGTGAAAGAAAAAAAGAAGAAAAATAACAATAGAAAGAAGAATAAGTAGAAGAAGAAGAGAGAGTTGCAGAATATTAAAAGGAAAAAGAAAAACATTAAGAATTAGTTGAAGAAAAAGAAGAAGAGGGAGAGGAAAAGAAGAAGAGGAAGAGGAAAAGAAAAAGAAGGAAAAGAAAACTAAGAATAAAAAGAATAGGTAAAAATAGAAATAAAAGAGGAAGAAGAAGCGGAAGAATAAGAATAAGTGGAAGAAGAAGAAGATGATGATGATGATGATGATGATGATGGTGATGATGATGAAAGAGAGTAAGAATAAGAAAAAGAAGAAGAAGACGACGAAGAATGAGAAGTGGAGGAAGAAAAAGAATATGAGAAAGATTAAGAAGAATAGTTAGAAAATGATAAAGAAGATTAAAAAGAAGAAGTCGTAGAAGAATAATAATAATAGGAAAAAGAAAAAGAAGAACATGAAGAAAAAGAATAAGAAAAGGAAGACGATAAAAAAATGAAGAAAATAACAACAACAAGGGATTGAAAAGTAAAAAGAAGAGGTAGAAAAAGATGATGATGGTGGTGATAAAGAATAAGAAAAAGAATAAGAAGAAGATAAAAAAAAGAATTGGAAGAAAAGTGGAATAGGAAGAAGAAGAAGAAAAATAATATGAAAAAGAAGAAAAACTTGAAGATGAATAAGACGAAAAAGATGAAGAATAAAATGAAGAAAAATAAATATAAGAAGAAGTAGGAGAAGAAGAAGGAGAAGGCGAAGAAGAATAAGAAGAAAAAGAAGAAGAATGGGAAGAAGAAGAAAAAGTAGAAGGAGTAGAAAAAGAAAATGAATATGAAGGAGAAGATGATGATAAAAAAATACAAAAAAGAAAAAGGTGTTGAATAAAAAGAGGGATAAGGGGGAGGAGTAGAAGAAGAAAAAGAAAATATGTAAAAAAATAAGTTTATGAAGAAGAAGAAGATAAAGAAGAAGTGATATAGTAAAAAGAAGAGGAAGAACAAAGAGGAGGTACAAGAAGAAGAAAAAGAGTATAAAGAGAAGAAGAAGAAAGAAAAGAAAAAAAGATTAAAAGAAAGAAGATGAAGAAAAATAATTTGATCTAAAAGTAGAAAATGAAGAACAAAAAGAAGTGGATTAAGATATATAATATGAAAATGAAGATGATTAAAAGGAAGATGAAGAGAAAGAGAAATAAGAAGAAGAAGAATAATAATAATAATAATAATAATATTATTATTATTATTATTATTAATCAATAAAAATTAGATGAATAAGAAGAATAAGAGAAAGAAGAAGAAGAAGAAGAAGAAGAAGAAGAAGAAAACCAAAAAAAAAGAAAAGGAGGAGGAAAAATAAGATTGAGAAGAAGAATAAGAAAAGAAAGAAGAAGAAGAAAAAGAAAAAGAAAAAGAGAAAGAAAAAGAAAAAGAAAAAGAAGATGATGATGATGAAAAGGAAAAAATGGATTAATAAGAAATAGCGAAAGATAAAGAAGAAGAAGAAGAAGAAGAAGCAAATAAAAAAGAATAAAAAGAATATTAGAAAGAATAATAATAACAAGAGTAAGAAAATGATGATGAAGAAGAAGTGGATGAATAAGAAGAAGAAGTGGTAGAAGAAAAAGAAGAAAAAGAGGAAGAAGAAGATGTAGAATAAGTGGAAGAATTAAATAAGATGAGGAAAAGAAGTTGACGAAGAGGTAGAAGAAGTTGAAAAAAGGAGAAAAGAAGAAGAAGAAAAAGAAGAAAATGAATAGTAAGAAAAAGAAGAAGAATAAAAATAGGAAGAAGAAAAAAAACATGAACAATAAGAAGAAGAGGAAGAAGAAAAAGAAGAAAAAAAAAATAAAAAATAAGAAGAAGAAGAAGAAAGAGAGGATGAAACAAAAAGAGAAAAAGAAGTTGAAGAAGAATGATAAAAAGAAGAAGTATAAAAAGAAAATTAACAAAAAGAAGGAGAAGAAGAATAATAAGTAGAAGGAGGAGGAGTAGTTGAAGAATAATAAAAAAGAGCAGAAAAGGAGAAAAAAAAAGAGAAAGAAAAAGAAGAAGAAGAAGAAGAGGAAGAAAATGAAGAAGAAGAAAAAGATGAAGAAGAATAATAAAAAGAGGAAGAAATGAAGAAGATGAAGAAGAATAAATACAAAAATAAGAAGAAAAAAAGAAAAAAAAGAAGAATCAGAAAAAGAAAATAAAGAAGAAGAAGAATAGGAAAAAGAAAATAATAATAATAAGAAAAAGAAAGTTTTGCATATGGATTATGGTATAAAATATTTTCTAGTTGATCGATTCTTTGCTAAGTATTGTGACTATGTTATAGTGTCAAAATTTATTAGTTATGACAAACACTAAAACCTTGTTGGGTGATTAATTTTATCTAATAGAGATCTATATGGTATGCCAAATAGAAAATATTACTAGTTATTTCAGTGATTATTCTTGATATATTTGCATGAAAAAAGGTTTTAAATAGAATGATTTCATGAAATTGTAGTTCTTATGAATTATGATGAATAATAATACAATCAAATAATTTTTGGGTGAAATTTAATACTTGGTGGAATTATTTAGGAGGGCGTAAAATAAGGTAAATTCATTACATTTTTCATGTTATGACTTAGTTATACCTTCAAGAGCATATAAAGTAGTTTTGACATATATTCTTAGACAAAACTCTTAATTATTAGTCATTTTAATCTTTATATATCACGACTCTACTACCTCATTGATACAATTATTTTACTATGCAACCTATTTTTTTGGCTGTGAAAGTTTCTTAGAGTCACACTAGCATTAGCTCATGAAGATTTTAATTATTGTGATTTTTATTTTATATCATATTAGTTAAGTACACCACCAATACTAAAAGCCAAAACATTCTCCTATGCCACAAATTTCACTTTCTAAAGCCATTTATACTAAGAAAAATATCATGATAATTCTTTGGCACCACAACTTTTAGCCATAAAGAATTATATAGAGTATTTACTCAAGCCACACACATTCTAGAGTCATGACTTTTTACTCTAGAGAAAATGCAAAGTAAAGTCATGACTATTCCTAAAATAGCAACTTTTGATTACAAAAAGGAAATCCATGAAACATGACAATTCATAATTCCATGACTTTATGTTACAGAAAGAAATATATCAATCATGATCATTCCTAGTTCCATGACTACTTTAAGTTATAGAGGACAAATGCATGAGCTATGACTATTCCTAACATCGGAAAATCTAATAGAAGAAAAAGACCAAATCCATGGTTGTCTATAGTGCTACAACTTTGTGTCACAAAGATGATAGGCTAAATTCATAACTATTTCTGAGTGTCATGACTTTCTACTTGAAAATGCACCTAGACACATGAGTACAAAAGTGAGACTTACAAAAAAAATTAACGTCACAGAGAAAAGTTGGGAAATCGAAAGGAAGATAGAGAGGGTGTGAAGCTGATGAAAAATAAGAGTGATTCACAAGAAAGGAGGGACATGGGGTACAAGCTTAAAATTTTAAAGTGGGGATGAAAATTCCAACACCCACTTAGGGGCAGATTGATATTGAGGTACACTACAAGAGAATTATGAGTTTAGGATTTTGAATCCAATATTTTCTTAAGGGCTATCATTAGGAACCCTAGAATTGGTATATTTTGTTTCATGTGGTTAATATATAAATGATTCAATTATATGTTCGATTTGTATTATGGTTTGGTTATTGATAGATATAATAGTTATTTAGAATTTATATTAGGGTTTTACTATTGGTAGACTAATGAATGTTATCATCTTGGATGATGTTAAGTAAGCCACAAAACACATTTATGCGTAATGATAAGATATAAGTGATTGCCCTTCTACATTGCGCATAAGATAAGCATATATGTCAAAACTCAAAGTTAAGATAAGTTAATCATTGTGATTATAGTGCTTACGAAGCCAAAGACATGAATGTTTTATAAGCCAATCCAATGTGCATATCTTAGATGAACTGAACCAAATGATGTGGAGATTTTATAGAATATTATCTGAAGAATTTCATATTTATTATGAGAGTCATATGTCATCATCATGGATAGTGATAGGTAAGCTATGAGACATAAATAAGTGGAAGTGATTTATAAGATAGTGATAGTCCTATAAGTTACTTTCTATCATATGACTACTACCAATAATATTTGAGAGAAGACATATGTTAATTGTCATAATTAGTATGGTGCTTACAATGTTAAAAATGCAAATATTTTTAATATCATATTATTTTACATTTTTATGACACATAAAAATAAGAGAATAAGAATACACATATAAAGTAGCTATTAATGGTAGTTAATGAGTTATTTAAGAGATATGGACTTATTAATGACCCTCAAGTATGATTAATTTATTATTTTGATGATAAAGTACAAAGAAGATATCTACAAAAGAATCATCATTGGAGAGGGCCTAATAAGTGATAATTACCTTGTATACTAGTAGAGCATTGGAGAATTTTTACAATAATTCAATCTTTATTCTATAACCAAGTAAATTAAATATGACATTATAGATACTAAAATGGACCAATCATAAAATCTAAAAGTTATACCAAAAAATTAGTTTTATCTTTTTGACTAGAGTAATAGTTTACTAATTATTGGTTGATCAAACTACCAACATAATCTCTCTGAGATTAATATCTAGATGAAAGTTTATTTACTACTATTAGGACCCATATACTTATAAAATTATATTGGATGAGAGATCATCAACCAAAGAACTTTTGGGGTATTATATAATCCTAAAAATTAGGTATCGTAATAAAGTTACAATAAGATCCATAAGTATATGGATCATACGAGATGTGTAGAAAACTTAAATTTAGATATTAATCTCATTGCAATTATATGAACAATATGATCAACTAATAATAAACTAACTAGTACTTGAGTTGGGAAAATAAATATGAGACTTTGATAGATACTTATCTATGATGAAATTCCCTTAATATTAGGATAATGTTATACTTGATTGTCGAATGAAGGTTAGATTGATGTGGATTTACCACTTTTCTCCCTTGGCATATAAGGTGGTTTATCAACCTTGGACTATCACTACCAAAAATAGTCTTTTGTACTTGCATTTGATATTTTACTACTGAAATCATACTTACTATGTTTGTAAGTCATTTATACTTATACCCATTTTATGTAATATGTTAACTACCTTTGCCTATTATTTCATGTATGCATTTTTATTCTCTAACTTCAATAATTATAAAAGACATAAAATGAGGTCACAAAAACAAAAAAAAAAGACATGAAATAATTTCAAAATAATCTTATCTGAGCTTTCGACTTCGCATGCACCATACTCATGTCAATTAACATATGTCTTCCTACTAATTTCAAGTATGGAAATCAAACAATAGAAAATGATTTATTGGGTAGTCACCAGCTTATGAAACACTTTTATTTATATATATCTCATGACATATTTATCATCGTCCATCACAACCAAGATTTGACTTTCACACTATGGTGAAATTTCTAATTTAGAGATTATATATAACTAACCCTCTCTACATTTGAATTCTAGTTCTTCGAGAATATGAACAATGGATTAGTCATAAATTTGTTTGTGTTATCAACTTCATGAACACAAAACTCACATCAATTTTTTTTATTTTTCTTTTATAAAATCACATCAATTCAATTTACATAAATTTAGGATTTTTACACATAGACTTATCTCACATGATAAGAGTAGAAGAGTTGTTATTTTTTTCTAATTGAATATCATGAGTGTGTCCTATAATTTATCTTTCATAATTAATTATGACCAACATACTTTAATCTTTGTTAGAGTGAAACCCTAAATCTTTATTCTAATTAATATTCATATCAATCAATGTTCAAAACATAATATTTCCACAACAAAATATTATATAAACATATTCATCATACATATATAAAAACTAATCATAGATCTCTATTTAGCCTGACATTAAAGAAGAACTCATATGAAGTATTTGGTGCTTCATCTCCTTGAATCAAGGGTTTCTAAAGACATCCAACATAAGGATTTATCTCTCAAATTTGGTTCTCAATTGATCTTTACTTATGTTCTATTTGAATTTATCTTTAATTAAAGGTTGTAAATCATGTCACATTATGATTTGTATGTTCTTAGCCTCATATTTGATGACGTAATTTATTTTTTTGCACAGAAACTCAAGTACCCTTCTATAGTGCCAGTGTTCTTTCGAGCTGATGTGTAGCTCTTCAAGATGGATGTCATGACTTTAGGTTGAAGTCATGACTTTTTTAGTTCTTTGAATTATTCTCTACAATATAAAGTTATAATGGAAAATAAAGAATGCCAGAAAAGTTTGTCAGGACTAAAAATTTGTGTAGTGTATGATTTTGAATCTGTAATAAATATGTCATGACTCTAAGATAATATTATGACCATGAAGAATGTGTTGCATAGTAAATAATTATGATAACTAAAGTGGTTAAGTCTAAGGCATTCAAAGATTATCACAACTTGTTTTTAGATTCATGACAAATAAATACTATCATGACTTCTTAATAAGAATGTGCTATTATAACTATGCCATGACATTGGAAATGTGATGACTTTTCAATGTTATTTTTTTATTTATCTCATCTTTCAACCAAGTTCACCAATTATATTCAGTTTAGATCTAATTTCATTATTCATCTAATTCCATAAAAATCATAATTTTGTAAAATCATTTCATTTAAAGTATAGGTTCAATAAAATAACATCAATTAAATAATACAAAAAATCCTAAAAAAGTATATGCTTTGTGTGTTGAACAAACTCATATACTAAAATAATTATTCATCCTGGAAAAAAAAATTCCATCTCTTTTTGAAACTCTTCTTGAACAACAAGAAATACTATGTTTAACATACTTAGATTAATTTATTGGTTTGCACTTCACCCTTGTTAAATTTTTTAATTGTGTCACGACAAAAGATAATCATGACATTGTTTGTTCCACCATCCTAGATTTAAGTTGTTCTTGCATAATGCTTTAGTTGCTACCTGCTCACCTTGAAGTTTATTTCTTTTTTGTTTTTTTGATTTTATTGAAACTACTCCATAGGGTATCTCAATTGTGACTATAAATGATCCAATATTACTAAGACTTCAACTTTTCTACAAATAACTTGAGATGTGAGTTAAAAATTAATATCTTTTCTCCTATTTTGAACTCATTCCTTAATTGATTCTTTTCATGCTAATTTTCATTTTATCTTTATAGATTCAAGCATTTTGTTATGCTTTATTCCTTGATTCTTTTAGTTCACTATTCTAAAGGACTTGCTTTTATTTATATCCTTCATAATGATGTAGTTATTTTTTTTGCCCTCAATGTTCAAAATTCAATTTCTACTAATAAATGAAAATCTTTTCAAAAAACAAGTCTATAGGAAGACATCCCCAGAGGTGTTTTGAATACCAATCTATATGCTCATAATGATTCCACCAACCATTAAGACTAATGTTTTCTTGATGATGGATTGACTATTTTTTTAATATGTTCTTGATTTCCTTATTTGAGATTTTTGCTTTCCCATTTATCTGTAGATGATATGGAAGTATCTTTTTATGCTTCACATCATACTTAGCCAAGTAAGCACCAAATAATGTGTTACAAAATTGACTTCATTTGTCACTTATGATACATCATAATGTACTGAAGCATGTGAAAATATTACTATGTAGGAAACTCATAGCTATCTTGGCATCATTCTTTTGTGCAACTATTGTCTAAACTCATTTAGATGTGTAATCCACAACTAATAATATATATTATTTTTCAAAGAATAAATGGAATGTCCCCATGAAGTCTATCCCCCATGTGTCAAATAATATCCACTTCAGGCATATTATTGAGTGGTATTTCAATATGCTTAGATATGTTACCCATTCTTTGTCATCTATCATATCTTCACACCATAATTTGGAAATCCCTTTCATAAGGAGAAGAGTATGCTTGGATATTTATGGCTAAAAAAATCTTGATTGTAATATTTTGTGGATAGCTTTGTTACAGCCAAAATGCCTTTCATAAGGAGAAGAGTAATATTTGAGGGCAATCTTTATATATTTGTCCCATGGTATACATCTTCTTATGATGTAATCCACACCTCTTATAAACAGAAGTGGATCATCATATAGGTAGTTTCTAATGTCAAGCAAATTCTTTTTTTAGTAAGATATGAGAAGAGGAAGGGTATCACATGCCAATTAATTGACAAAAATAGCTTACTAGGGAAATTAAGTTTTCAAAATTAAAGTATACTCGTTTGAGAAGTTTGCTAAAATTTCAATTTCTTCTCCATGATTCATGCTTGATTCCAAGTGGCATAAATGGTTGGCTACCACATAGTCACTCATTTTATTTTCACTTATCTTATATCAAATTCATGGAGCAAAAGAGTTCATTTTATCAATTTCGACTTAGCTTCTTTTATTACAATTCATTATTGCATGGTTGCATGATCCATGTACGTCATTACATTTTCTATGAAGATGTACAATTATAATTTATCATGAGAAAATACCATAGCCAACATAATTTTGAAGTGATTGTATAATAAAAGTGTCAAGTCGGCTTGGCGACATGGGCATGACATGAAGCATGGCTAGAATTAGATGTGCTAGGCCCTACACAGCATAGACCAAATTCATGTCTACAACCAGACCATGTTAGCATGAGGTATGGCTCATTCCATGTTGGGCCGGAGCCAGTTGTGCCTAATGTAAAGCCATGCACAGCTCACATGTCTGACTTGGTAGCATGGTCCACTTGTATGGTGACTTGTGACTAGGCAAGGGTGGGTAAGGTTCATGGGACATGCCATGTTGGGTAACTATCTGATGGGGTTGAGTATTTAAAATAAACCCCATCCATGTAAGTTGGGTTTAGCTTACATGGCCACTTGCCTCCATTTGGGGCCTTTGGTGCCTTTGGGGCCAAACCAAAGTTAGCACTCATACTAAGGAGCATTGTTAGCAATAGTGATAGGGGTGGTTTTTTCTTTTTGCTGGCTTAAAAAAACAATAAAAAAAATTTAGTCGTTGAATTGTTTCCAATGGCTACACGCTAGAAATCTGATGGCAATCAAAATTTTGGCCATATAAAATATAAAAAATATTAAAAAAAATAAAAAAATATAATTTTGTAATCTAAAAAAATTTTTAAATAGAGATTAGAAATTTTATGAATTTAATTCTTAGTTCTCTGAATCTCTCCTCTCTTGAACTCTCGCTCCTATCTCCTCCTATATTTCAGTTTTTGCATTTTATTTAATGTTGTAAGTTGTTAAATTTCATTTACACATATGTAGTGTAAGTTGCAATTAGAAATTTTAGAAAATTAGAGGCAGTGCAAAGGAAAGTAAACTATTTACTATAATAAAGTGATTGTGGTTATGATATATTTATTTTTATTTATTTACAAGTTTATTATTAATTTTATTTATAAATTAGAAAATTTTATAAAAAATGGAAAATAGTGAATATAATAATAATGAATTTGACATAGATATAGATAATAACGATAACCTTAATGAATAGTCTGAAGTCAAAACTAGGTCTTTTCCAATGGTCTCCACATAATCCCATTTTTCACCAAATAAAAAATTTAAAGGGTATCAAAGAAGAATATGCATAATATATATATTTTAAAAATATATATACATGCAGTAGTATATGTTGCATATGCCACATAAAGATGTATGGTGATCAATGCACCAAACACTACAAGAAAATATTAATTTAGTTAGAGAAATTTAGCTAGGGATCAATCCCTAGCTAAATTGCGAGGGATTAGTTGGAGTATAGCAAAGGATTTTTGATTTTATATTGAAATAAAAATTTGTGACGGATTAGCGATGAAATTTTCCTAGCTAATTATTAGTGACGGATTTTTCCTAGCTAATTATTAGCGACAGATTTAGTGACGGATTTAGCGACAGATTTAGCGACAGATTTTCTTGGCTATTTAGATCCAGGCATAATCTGTCACAATATTTTCGTAAATTCCACACAAAGAAAAGTGGGGAATTTAGAGATGGATTTAGTGATGAAATTTTTCTAGCTAATTTAAATCCGTCAATAAATAATTATTTGAATTTATTTTTTATGATTTTATATATAATTGGAAGTGATAATTCCTTAAATATTTATTTTCTCAAAATATATGCATTTAGCTAGAGATTTTTTCCTAACTATTTGTGTTAGTTATAATTTCCGTCACTAATCTTTAATGATATTTTTTTAAGAATTATTTATTTTAATATTTTATATAATTTTCTATATTATGATGTTAAATACATCATAATATAGAAAAAAATTCAATTGTTTATAGATGAATGATCATTGAAATACACAATCTCCTCATATAATAATAAAAATATGATATTATTAAAAAAAATTAATAAATATAAAAATACGAATAAAAATTTATATTAAATATGACTAAAATAACTATTTTTTGATTACAATTCAATTAAAAAATTATACTTAATTTTTTTTGAAAGAGTTATTTATGATATTTAAATATTTTTTTTAAAAAACATTATATAATTTATTATATAATTATAATATTTTTAAAATATTTTATTTAATAAATAAAAATTACTACTAATAAAAAACTAAAACAAACAATTATTTGATTAAATAAAAAATTTATAAAAATATATGAATAAATGAATAAACAAATAAACAAATAAATATTTATAAAAATAAAAGTATAAAATAATATTTTTATGATTATACAAAAATTTTAAAAATATAATGACTAAAAGATTTGAAATTTTTGAATAATAAAAAAAAAATTAAAATCTTTCATTAAATTTAAAAGAAAATAAGTTGATATTATAAGATTAATATATTGATGTTTTAATTACATCAAAAAAAAATTGATGATTTAAAAAATTAATATTTCAGTATGAGTATTAAATGAGCACTTCAAACATTATAATTTATAATGACTAAAAGATTCAAATTTTAGGCTTTTATAATTATTATATAATATTCTTTTATTTGTTTATTAAAATATTTTAGTGTTATTTCAAATAAAACTCTATTTCAAATATTCTTATATGAATACTTTATTTTAGTCTTATTTATTGTATTTAATTTTATATATATTTACATCCATTTTAGTATTTATATAAGGTTTCATTGAAAAAAAAAATGCAAAGTCATTAACACTTAGCAATTTTTCTATCTTTCAAATGACAAAGGAGAGGTGAAACGCGACTATAGGTGCAACCTAGGAAATCTATCTCTTCTTGTTACCAAGTAAATATTATCATTGTTCTTCTCCTTTGGAATGCTATATACATATATTTGTCTCTCTCAATTTGATTACCACTAGCGGATTTTCATTTTTACAAAAATATTCGAGTATTAACTTTTTTTTATTTCCCCCCAATTTTCCTTCTTTTTACTTCTATTTTTCATATCACCTATATGATTTTGACTCTACACCATTAATGAAACAATAAATTGTCAGTGTAATCTTTATCTTTTACTGTTTAAATTTTTAGGGTTTTATTGATTTTAAATACTAAATGTTTGCATTTTGTTTTTGCCTTCTATAACTTAAGAAAATAAATAATGCTTGATATTTTCTGCTTCTGTAACTTAAGAAAAAACAAACTTAATGTTAATGGGTTCTATTTTTTTTTGTCTCCGAATATATTATAAACAGATAACAATATATATAAACTTTTATACATTTATATAATCGTATGACATTATATATAAATGTCTATACATTAATATATATAAATGTATTACATTATATATAAACACTGATATGTTTATATATAAATATTTGTAAATATTAAATATAATTGTTTAATTATATTTAATATATATAACACTGATATAAATGTAAATATTAAATATATGTTTATGTATAAATATTTATATATAAACACTGATATATATATATATATATATATATATATATGTTTATATATAAATGTCTATACATTAATATATATAAATGTATTGCATTATATATAATGTATTACATTATATATAAAATTTAATATTTTAAGTTAAACACTGACATATAATGTTATATATAAATATTTATACATATGTATTAATGTTTATAAATATCTATACAACATTTATATAAAACTATCCATTTATATAAATTTTTATATAACTATTATATAACATAAAATGTTTATATATTTTTGTAAATATTTATATAACATATTAATTTTTATATAAATATAAAATATTTATATTGTTTAAATAAATGTGATATATATAATATATAATATTTATAAAGGTGTTACATTTATATAATTATATATAAGTAACATTTATAAAAATATTTTAAAGACAAATATTATATCTAAACACTTGTTTAATTATATAATCATGTGTCATTATATATAAAAGTATTTATAACTATATTTATAATTATATAAACTATTTTTATAACTATATTTATAACTATACATAACTTATTTTTTAACTATATAATAATGTATAACTATATGTATAACTCTATATAACTATATTCCTAACAAAATATATTGTATGTATAATAATATATAACTATATATAATTGTATTTTACTAAATGTATAACTATATAAATGTTATATATAATTACATCTTTAACTACATACAATTTTATAACTATATGTGTATAACTATATATAAATATTTATATAACTATGCAACACTCCATATAATTAAATATAACTATATTTGTAACTATATATACATATATGTATTCTTATAATTAAATCTAAATATTTGGTTATAACATTGTATACAATTATGTATAACTACTTGTATGAATACATACATACATAATACATACATACATACATATATATAACTATATATTCAATTATATATAACTATTTATAACTATATGTATTACATGATAAATAATATATAACTATAAATAATTGTATCTTACTATATGTATAACTATAAAAGCTTTACACATAATTATATTTAAATATATAATTTACAATATATATTTAATATATATTTGTATATAAAAAAAGTATTTTACTATATTTATACCTATAGATAACTATATGTACAATATATAAAATTAGACGAAAACATATTTATACCTGCATGTATAAATATAAGTATAACTATATGTGTAACTATATGTATAACAACATATAACTATATTTATAATTACTGTATAACATCATACAACATTATGTTTAATTATATGTGTATAACTATATATAAATATTTGTATAACTATATAAAACTTTATATAATTAAATATAACTATATTTGTAACTATGTATAAATATATGTAAATCTATATATTTGTTTATAATGCTGTATATATTTATGTATAAATACATATAACTACTTGTATAATTATATATATATATATATATATATAAACACACACACACATAACCATATGTTTAACTATATGTTTAACTATATGTTTAACTATATGTTTAACTATATATAACTATATATACTATATGTATAATAACATATAACAATAAATAATTATATCTTACTATATATATAACTATAAAAACTTTATACATAATTATATTTAAATATATAATTTACAACATATATTTAATATACATTTTTATATATTAATATATACAAATGTATTTTAATATATCTATACCTATACATAACTATATGTATAAATATATAAAATTATATGAAAAAATATATATACCTACATGTATAAATATAAGTTTAACTATATGTGTAACTATATGTATAACCACATGTAACTATATTTATAATAACATGTATAACAACATACAACATTATGTTTAACTATATGTGTGTAACTATATATAAATATTTGTATAACAATATAAAACTCAATAAATAAATATAACTATATTTTTAACTATGTATACATATATGTATACATATATGTAAATCTATATATTTGTTTATAACTTTATATACATTTATGTATAATTACATATGACTACTTGTATGAATATATATATGTATATATAATATATATATATATATAACAATATGTTTAACTATATATAATTATTTATAACTACATATACTATATGTATAATAACATATAATTATAAATGGGATAATACTAATTTGTTGCACTAACTTGAAATTAAATGGCAAAAGATAAAATATCAACAATATGTAAGCACAAAGCATGTGAGTGACCGTTGGTCAGATATAGCATTCTATTAAAATAAGCATCGTACTCTTATAATCTCGCCCATTTGGCATCAGGCTCATATATGAACTTATATTTGACAAAAGATATAATATTTGATAGGTTTCTATAGAAGATATATCGCTCATCGGTGGAATTAAACTATTGAAATATTAATAGCCATTACAATTTTGAAACAAACCTACAGGTGTGGAAAAATTCAATACCATGCAGCCTGTTGTCATTTTAATATCCATTTCCCTTTTATTTGTCACTTTCTAACATTATTATAATTAACCGTGGACTGATGCGTGAAGCTGGGAAATATAGAAGATTATTTTGATGGACAGTTCACTGGAAATCTTGGAGTAATCTTGATTCGGTAATTTAAAAATAAACTCATTATTATATCATTTTGTGAAATTTCCAGCAAATGGTAGTAGGTGTTGTATGCGCTAGTATATCTATTTATCAGTGGCATAGTGTTATGTTATTTATTAGTTTGTAAATGTACTATGTTATGTTCCATGCGCAGTCATAATAATATTCTCTATCTGCGTGGAGTATCATATGACAAAAAACTAAAAGATGCTGATCATGCTGAGAGACCTATATGTGTGTTTTTTAAGCCCTAGATTATTTCCTTCTATTGTCTTTGATGGTATGGGTATTTGTATGAAAGTACATGTGTGTGTGTGTGTGTCATTTGAGGTTATGTGATTATATATACATACATATAATACTATAGTATATACATACATATATACTATAGTATATACTACAGTATATACATACGTATATACCGAATATATATGTTCGTATATACTGAGTATATACATAAGTGGGTGCATATAATTATTTGTAGACAAATATATATTGTCATACATACACACCCATTCACACACACACACACACGTTTGAATATATAATTGCTCGGGTTGGTCTGGTCATCATCTTGCATTGCTTACCGATGCAGGCCATAAAAGTCATGGATATTAGACCTTCCCCAAAGCTGTGGCAGGAAGATATTTCTGGTACAGGCCAGCCAGGCAGACAAAGGTAGACAGAGGCAAACATAAGCAGACAGCGGCTCTTAGTAATTGTGTAGATATTCAATTATCACATGGTACAAAGCATATGTATGAGCAAATAAGTTTTCTTACTGTAGATTCTGTAATGATTGGTTCTAATTGTACTAGGTCTTAGGATGATGATGATGATGATGCTCGTGTAGTGTCGTGTAAATTTATTAGATTTCACAAAATTGTATTCAATCGGAAGAAAAAATATAATATTGCCCGATTTTTACAGGCCGCGAGTGCCATGAGGAATATCGGGTCCTGTTTTGGGAAAAGCAGCTCGCCGCCTCATCAAAAACTTGTTCAATCTCAAAACGAGTGGTTGGTAGAAAAATTCATCAGTCAAGCATCATTGTTTGCCCCACTTTTATTATCAGTGGCAGTAGTATTAATAGCAGCAGCATCATCAGCAATAGCAGTAGTAGCTATAATATATACGTATGTATATACTCGGTATATATGTACATATATACTTATTTCCTTCTGTTGTCTTTGATGGTATGTGTATTTGCTTGAAAGTACATGTGTTTGTGTAATCTGAGGCTATGTGATTATATATACGTACATATAATATTACAATATATATGTATGTATATACTACAGTATATAAGTACATATATACCGAGTATATATGTACATATATATTATAGTATATATGTACGTATTTATATAGTATATATGTACGTATATACTATAGTATATAAGTGCGTATATACCGAGTATATACCTACATACATACCAAGTATATAAGTACTTATATATAGTATATACGTACATATATACTCGGTATATATGCACTTATATACTATAGTATATACATACATAATACTATAATAAATATGTACATATATACTAAAGTAAATACGTACGTATATACTGAGTATATACGTACGTATATACCGAGTATGTATGTATATATATACTACAGTATATACGTGCGTATATACTACAGTATGTACGTGCGTATATATTGTAGTATATACGTACATACATACTTGGTATATACGTATGTATTTACTTTAGTATATACGTACATATATACTATAGTACATACGTGCATATATACTCGGTATATATGTACTTATATACTATAGTATATAAGTATGTATATACAGAGTAATATGTACGTATGTACTATAGTATATATGTAAGTATATACTAAATATATACATACATATATACTCAATATATACGAACATATATACTCGGTATATACGAACATATATACTCAGTATATACGAACATATACACGGTATATACGAACGTATACACTCGGTATATACGTATGTATATACTCGATATATACGTATGTATATACTCAATATATATGTACTTATATACTGAGTATATATGAATGTATATACTATAGTATATAAGTACATATATACCGAGTATATATGTATGTATATACTAAGTATATACGTACATATATACGAACATATATACTCAGTATATACGTAGGTATATACTCGGTATATATGTACTTATATACCGAGTATATATGTAAGTTTATACTATAGTATATAAGTACATATATACTCAGTATATACGAACATATATACTCGATATATACGTACATATATACTCAGTATATACGTATATGTATATACTCAGTATATGTACATATAATACTATAGTTTATATGTACAAATACCATAGTAATATTTGTAACTAGTGAAATGCTAGTATATATTTGCATATACATTGTAGTATATATGTACATATATACTACAGTATTATATATTTATCAAAACATAACTTTATTTATTTATTTTAATTTTATTGACTAATTTAAATTTCGTACAGATATGGTACTGCATTGTTTCCAATACGAAGTTTGTATAAGTGATGAAATTTTTTATAGACATAATGCACCATGACTCGGACAACTTTATCGCAGTACAAAGATGGTGATCGGAGGAGCTGAGAGAGAGAAAATAATATTAATACACAGATAGATTATACTTTATGCATTGTCGGTATATACATTGATGAATAAGATGCAATAAAATTTATTATGTATTTGTTTTAATTATGTAAAATATTGTATCAGAATAATTTATTAAATGATTTTATTTTTTTGTTATTTATAAATTATCATTTATAGTTTTTGTTTTTGTTCAATTTAATATAAAAAATATTAAATTATTTATTAAAATTTTTTGAAAAAAAAAATCAAATTTTGAAAATAGTTTTGGAATGAAAATAACTATGGATTTTTCTTTTACTAATTTAGCTATGAAATTTTCCCTTGCTAATTTAGATAGAGAAATCATTATTTTATCTAGGGAATTATTCGTCGCTAAAATTCTTTAACTAAGGAATCTTTCCTTCATTAATTTTTAGCGATGAGCACTTTAGTTTGGGGAATCTTCCATCGCTAATCCATTGTTATATCCAACTTAGCAATGAAAACCCCCTATTTAGCTAGGGAATTTTCCCTAGCTATTTGGGAATTTTTTTGTTGTGAAAACACATGGTACATTAAATCTCAAACAAACTTAATTTAGTAGCAGAGACTTTGAAGTTGGATCTAGTTCAACTTCTTTTACCCCCTTTATATATCATAATGTGTTTGGGAGGGAATGTAAGACCAAATTGATTATGATAATGAATCTTTCATATAGATTTTTGGAGGATTTTAGGATAATTAGTAGTATGCAAACTTATTTCTATCTTATTTATCATAGGATTTCTAGATCCACAAGTTGGAATGACATAATAAAATATTATTAGTTAGAAAAATAATTATTAATTAATATATTTAGGAAATATAGAGAAGTGATGTCCATGACATCCTATATTTGAACTAGTCTGGATGATGCATCATTTATAAATTCAAAATGAAAATTTAATAAAAAAATTTAGGATTTCCTTAGATCATCCATCCTCATGATGGCTTTGCCATATATGAGTACGTTGCAAGGATCTTTAAGAAATATGATAATTAGAATAAAATATTTAGTATTTCTTTTGATAATACTTCTAATAATTGAGTAGCCATTAGTATCTTTGTTAGAATGATTAAAGATATGTCATCAGATAAGATTTTTCATGTTAGGTATATGTGTCACGAAATTAACCTAATAGTATAGGCAAGAATAAAATTTATTTTTCTTGAATTAAAAAAAATAAGAAATTCACTAAAATACATTGGACACCTAGTAGACAATAAAAGTTTAGTAGTCTTTGTTTGTCAACAGGCCTAAAAATAAAAAAAAATTAAATAAATATGAGGCACCTTTAGAATTACACCTACCTGATGCTGATGTCATGTATTGGCTATCAACATGTGATATTCAACTACTTAAATTGTAAGAGTGAAAAACTTATTATTGATAATATTGACTAGGAAATAAGAATTTCTTTTATGAAATTCTTGAAGATCTTTATGATATGATGATCAGTGTATAGTCCCACCACTTACATTGTACTTAGCTACATATGTAATATTAGTTGTATATTTTTAAAGTATGGAGTCCACCCTATATCTAGTGTCATAGCTATTGAGATGAAAACCAAATATTTTAAATATTGGTCATCTATTACATCTTTTTATTGTTTGGCTCTGTGTATGGATCCCAAGATTAAAATAGATGGTGTAGAAAATATTATGATATATATATCCAAGTGCAAGAACTAGGAATATCAACATGAAGTTTTTATTCACAAAAAATTAACTAATTTATTTATATATTATGATGCTAGATATGCTAGTTTTAGCCAAACTCTGAATATGGACATGGATACTATATTCGTTAATGTCAACATATCTATTCAATTAGCCAGAAGAAAATGATCAGGTGATTCATCAAATAAGAGTAAGCTATCTTGATACTTAGATTCTGATTACTACTTTATTTTATCACATGATGAGAATAAGAATTCAAATATTTTGCTTTGGTGGAAATTATAGAAATCCACATATCCCTTGCTTTATAAGATGACACATGATATATTGACCCCTTTGAAATCTAGATAATATTAGATTCTACATTTTCTATGATAGCCAATATTATTTCACGCATGATATTGAGACTATGATCATATATCATAGAGATACTTGTAGGTATGAATGATTAAGAAGATTATTGATTGGATATTCAGGGTAAGGTATAAAAGTTGCTAGTAGATGATGATTCTTGGGATATGAAGATTGAAAATATTGAGATCATCACTAGTGATACCTTCAAACATATACATGATGTAATTATCTATATCTGCATATGTACTACCATACCACATGCACCGATTGATGACTCATATTATTTTTGATTATTTTTTTATATGATACCATAGTGACATTATTTTTTTATTTTTGTCGGTTATGTCATTATATAGTTATAGTCTTATAATTTATACTTTATCATATATTATAGATGTGTATGTATAATATATCATATTCTACTTTTAATTATGGAATGAAATAGATTTTTTTCTTAATTTTATTTTTTTATTTTAGGCAAATGCTAATTTTTTTTAATTATTTATTTCATTTAAATTCATTTAAATGTAATATTTTCAATAATAACAATTTAAAAAATTTAAAATTTCAAAATAGATTAATTGGATTTTTGCTTTAAAAAAGTATGAATCAACATGGCTCAGCATGACCTGGTACAGCTTGGCATGATTTGGTAGCCATGTTGTGTAAGGCATGGCTCAAGATCGATTTCATTTTATACTCGGCATGACATAGTGGCACAAGATCCATCTCATTTCATGACTCATGCCTTGCACAACATAGTGGAATATATGTGCCACACAAAAATTGGTTGTGCCGACATAGCATTGCCCATTTGACACATTTATTGTAAGTTTTATTTGGGTTTCATTCAAGATTTGACTTTCATATCAAATAACCCTAAAAACCTTGTCCCATTTATGTCCCGATATAGCTCCAAGCATGTATGTGCTTGCATCTTACAAAATAACAAATGGCTTTAGCTTTTCAAATGTTTCAACATATTTGTTCCTTAAGTTGAAACTACTTCTTTCTCTAATAATTTGCATAATAAATTTGCCATATTTGAAAAGATATTAATAAACTTTTGATAGAACTACATCTATCCAAGGGAGCTATGCTCCAACATAATAATTGTAGGGTGAGGTATAATTTTAATCATTGAAACCTTCACATTGTCTAACTCCAATCCTCAAGCAGAGAATAAATGTCCTAATATAATTACTTCTATCACTATGAAATGATATTTCTCCTAATTAAGAATAAAATTCTTCTTTTTAACATCATGTTAACACCACTTCCAATTTTTATAAACATTTTTCAAAAGAAGCTTCATAAATAAAAAAATCATCCATAAATATCTCAATAGTTTTTCATTATGATCAGCAAAGATGGTATTCTCGCACCTCTGAAAAGTAGTCAAAGTATTACAAAGATCAAATGACATTCTCTAGAATACAAAAGTTCCACATGGGAAAATGAACATTTTCTTTTCTTGATCTTTTAGATCAATCAAAATTTGATTGCATCCCAAATTTCCATCACCATCAAACCTTCCTTCTTTGGAATGACATGAATTAGACTAACCCATGGATTATTCAACATGGCATGGGTGGTTATTATCTTAAGCTATTTTAGAATCTATTTTTTACCACATTTATTATTATTGGATTCGATATTTGTTGGTGTTCAATTATTTTTCTTTCACCATCTTCCATAAGTATCATATGCATGCATATTGAGGTATTGAGTTTTTTTATAACTTAGAATAATCATGATATAATCTTGGTATATTGTTTTATAATTTTTACCATGGTCGCATTCATGTCTTTTGTCAATACTACTAAAATGATGATTAGTTTTGTCTTCTCTTCTCCCAAGAAAGCATAATGAAGTTGATTTAGTAGTGCTTTCAAGATTAATTCATACGGAGTTATCCATATTTTAGATGATTTTTCTTCTATGGATGTTGTATCTTTGTGATTGTGCTAAAACTCATAATTAATTAACATGGTCATAAAACCTTATTGAGCGAGCATCTTTCATCCAACATAGCTCAATAAATATCTAAGTTATTTAAGTAATAAATATATGTATAGATATTGATCCCATACAAATTATTTTAACATGTCAATCAATCAATACTGAATTAACAATTATATGAGTTGAATATATGTAATTGGTCTTAGAGAATATATTCATTTTCTAGGATTAGCACATGTATATATGTGATATTGTTTCTCAATATTTGATCAATATCATGTTTATTTTTTGGATGAAAGATAAATTATTGTGGAAATACTTATGTTTCCTCTTGGCATATAAATTGGTTATTATCTATTGGACTATCACTATCAAGGATAATCCCCTTATAGTTGTCCCCGTGGTATTCTAATACTGAAGTAATATGTCATTCCATGTAAGGGTCATTATCACATATACTCTCTTTAGGAAAAATATTAACTACACTTGATGATTGTTTCAAGTATATACTTTTATTCTCCAATCTTAAATTATGAAATGGCTCGAGAAAATGTTATATTAATTTTGTTTATGCTTCCGGCTTCGTAAGCACCTTACTTATAATAATTAAAAATGTCTCCCTATGAATTTCACTCATGGAAGTCATACAAGTAGAAATGATTTGCATGGTTGTCACCATCTTATGAGTCTCCTCACACACACATATATATATATATCATATGACATATCTATCACCATCCACCAAGGCTAACACATGACTATTATACAATAGTAAAACTTTTAGGTAAAATATTATACATAAATCCCATATTACTCTAAGGTTAGTCATACTAGATAGTAAATAATAAATTAGTTTTTAATATGTTGATATTTTTGCCTTCGTAAGCAATGTAAGCATAATGATTAACATAACATAACTTTGAGTTCTCACATGTTGGCTTATCTTACATGTTAAGAGTAGAAGGGGTGGTACTCCCTTCTATTTTAATCATGTGAGTGTATTCTATGAGTTACCTATCAGTATTCATCATGGTTGACACATATAAACTGACATATTCATGAAAATTTAAATCTTTATTTCTAAATTGCATCCAATCCATCAACATCCAAAGACAATATTAACACAAATATAAACTCATAAATTAAAATATTCATCACGACACAAAACATTACCAGCCCTAAAATTAAATTTAACTAGACAGTAGGGTAAAATCTTGTGGGGTGTATTGGAAGGCATCTCATAGATTCTAGGATTCCCAATAAAACCCAAATTAATTTGTAAGCTAAAACTATAATTCCAATCGATGTTATCTATTTTTCTTCTTGGATTTGCTCTTAATTGGGATTGATTATACATATCCTAGGGCTTCATGCATCAGTCACCTTCACCTATCTCTTTTTTTCTCATAAGTGTAGCTTTTATACTTTACAAATATGTAAGATATTTTACGTTAGAAGTCATGACATAGAATCAAGGTCATGACTTAGTCATCTATTTGGATATCCTCTAGAAGATAAAGATCATGGTATTGGGAATAGTCATTACTAATGCTTAACTATCTATAACACAAAGTCATGATATTGAGAATGACTATAATTTTGATCTTAACTTTGTGATAAAAATGGCATAGCATTGAGGTGTTTTTGACTAATTATTAATTCTTTAGAATATAAATTCATGATGTTAAGAATTGACTATGGCTTTGGTCTTGTTCATTGAACAAAATGTCATGATATTGGAATTGACCATAAATGGGTAATTGATTTCTGGCATGGCATGCAAAGTGATAGTTCTAAATATTAATTATAGTTTTGGTGTTGGTTTGTTGAAAAAAATATCATGGAACTAGAATTGACCGGAATTAAGTAATTTCTTTCTAGAAAGAAAAGTCACAGCAGATAATGGGATCACAACCCACATCTTTTGATGTTTTGGCTTTGTCTTGTAAGAATCATAGATCATAAATGCATAACGACTACTTACACCATTGGGGTACTCAACTTTCATGATGAAAAAATATTATTATGGACAAAAAATAGATTATAGCTATTGTAGTTATGATTCTATAAAAAATATCTTAGTCAAGATGATTATATTGCATCATGAAATAATTATGTCAAATTGATGATAGAGTTATGACACATCCAAAGAATATCATGACTATTTTTATAAAGATATGGCTAAGAAAATATGTTTTTCTTCCCTACGTGCCTTTTCTCCACCATTCTTTATACCTTTTAGTTCTATGCTTAGAATAAACATAAAACTGCAAAAAAAAAATTTCCGCCAAAAGGGAATGATTATTTTAAGAATTCAAAAGCATAAAAAATTCTAAACTTTAAGTGCTACTTTGTCAATGCTCTCATCTTATCTCGCTTATCTCTCATAGCTATGCTAGCCCCAATCCTCATCTAATGTAGCCTGCATAGAAAAAAGAAACAAGCACCAAAAACTTAAAATTAAATATATTAATGTACCTAGGTTCTTACCGCCCTATTACTACACCATAAAGGTAATAATGGTGACCTAAAAAAGTACTCAAGTAGACTATAAAATCAACAAATTGAGCTATAACAGGACCGTCTACCTCACCATCTAACTATCTGTCTGTGCGATAACAATAAATTCTCAACTAATGCTTTGATTCTGAAAATGATTCTATCCACCATGAAATGCTTGTCCTTGAATCTAACATCATTGCGCTCTTTCTATATCTCCCACATAATCAGTAGGAAGTTGTATCTTCTAATCTATGGTATGTCAGATGGGATTTTGATGTTCGAAGGATTATCCAATTTAAAAGCTTGTTTAATTATGATGTTCAGAGTATTTAGGTTCGTGAAGTATTCCCGCTAGACACTTTGGAGGCCTCATAGTGTAGCATCAAGTGTAAACATGTCTTCTCATCCGTGTAGTTGCTACACTTGGATGCCAAGTAGAATCCCTTACTCTTTAGTATGTTATCCATTAGAATAAACTCATTCATGAGATGACACTTAAAGAATGAAATTTTAACTAGAATATGCTTATGTCATATGCTTATATGATTCGATGTTGGGCCATCCCTCATGCAGAACATATCCTAAGCTAACTTGAAGGTGAAAGCACATTTTAATTGGTAGTCACACAGTATTATCCATCATTCCCCTCATTATCTTCTTTATTCATTCTACAATACCATGAGGAACTACTGTATTAAGCTTATCAATGTCTCATTCATCCCCTTTGAAAAACTCCTTGACAAGTGTTTCACAGAGACCTATCAGCCCAAATGAACATAACATTTCTGAGTTCATCTACTTATCATACCAAAATAATACATCGTAGGAGCCAAGCTTTCAGGCAATTTATTCCTCTATTATCCCACTTTCTTTCTTGATTCTTCTCTATGTCAGCATATCAATATATCTTTTCCTTGTGTCAAGGAATCCTGCTCTGTAATACTTGTCTTTTAAAATCTATTTAGTAGGTTCTGTTTAATATGGAACTCCCACCACAGCTTGATCTCAATCAGTCTCGAGATATCGTGAATATTCCTAAACTCCAAGTACCCTTCTTCTCTCTACTTATATAGTTTTACCTTTTTTTGTCCATCTCAAATGTTACAATCCTTTCCTATGACCCCATAAAAACTTTGACATATATCTCTCCATTATTTTGATCACCATGAGATTTGGTCTCACAGCCCGAATTAAGTACATGAGGAGGGAGGTGAGGATGTGTTTTATCAACATGAACTTTTCTCCCTTCGACAAAAGCTTATTGAATCATCCTTATATATGAGATCGGAACTTAGTGAGAATATTATTGAAAAACATGCTCTTATTATTTCATTGAATAAAGAGCAACCTAGATATGTGATAAGTAGATCATGTTTCTCTATCCTAAGCTATCTCTTGAGCTCTATCACCATACTGGATTTTGTCTTCACTTGATAGTAAAAGCTACTATTTTGGTAATTGATAGACTGACCAAAAACCTGCTTGTATCTCCTGAGCACATCTATTACCTTTTTGAGTGAGCTACTTAGTTTATTTGTAAATATAATGGTATCATCCACGTATGTCAAATGACTGATTGAAACTTGGCTACCTGTGAGGAAGCTCACTCCTAGGTGCTTCTCATAGAGGCCATTATTGTTCCTGGAAAAGTACTTAGCTGCCAGCGTGTATAAAGTCAATGAAAATGGGTCTCCATGGCAGGTGTCGAGAGATGAATGGAAGAAACCCGATGCTTCTCCATTAATCATAACTGAGAACCAGTTATGTGCTACACATCAGTCAATCATGTTGACCCACTCGTCGGGAAAACCAAACTTAGCTAGAAACTTGCTCAGATACGACCAGTCCACCCTATTGTAAGCCTTCTCCATCGCAAGCTTAATAATCATGTTCCATCCTCTATTCTCTTTTGAAATGAGGTGGGTCATCTCTTGTGTCGGAAGAATATTATTCAAAATATTCCTCACAGGCATGAAGCACGATTAGTTCTTGGATATAAACTTTTAGAGCATCATCTTGACTTTCAGCATCAGCATCTTAGATATTATCTCATGTGAAACATTATAGAGGTTGAGGGGTCTATAATCCTTCCAGCTCGAGTGGTTCTCCTTCTTGGGGTGTAGTGAAATCATTGTACTGATGAACAAATTTAGAAATTCCTCTCCATTGAAAAAACTCATGTATCCCTCCAATACGTCTCTCTTCACTATGTCCCTGCAAGACTTATAAAAGAAGGAAGAGAATCCATTTGTACTTGGTGTGCTATACAATTTAATGTTGTACAATACGTCCTTAACTTTTTCTAATGAAGGCCCTAGGCATAGCTCCTAGCCTTCTCATTCCAAGATTACTTGGGGATTACAGTCCAAGTTGTCTTCTTCCACCTCCATCATAGTAAGGAGCTTACTGTAGTAATCTATTCCTGACTGTCAAATCTATTCGTCATTGGTCGATAAGTAATTCTTGTTATTCCATATCTTATGTATGTGTGACTTGGTGAATCTATTCTTAATCAATGAGTGAAAAAACTTCATATTCTTGTCACCCTCCCTTAGCCATTTTCTGATGACTTCTGTTTCCAGTATATCTCCTCCTTCGGGAGCAAATCATCAAGTTCTCTTCTAGCCTCATTCAGTTTCTCTTTAGTCTCCTTTGTCTTATTGGCATCCCAATCACTCTCTAACTTCGTAACATGATTCTCTGCCTTGTTAATATTTTTGAAGATATCTCCGAAAATATTTCTATTTTAGGATTTGAGGTCCAATTTTAATCTAAATAGCATGTGCGCCCACCTTTTCAATCCTACCTCATTAGTGGGGTAATTTCAGTTTGTCTTTACAAACTCTTGAATGTCTTTATGCTTCACACACATTTGTTGGAATCTAAACAATGTCTTCCTTTCGAATCCTATTATTACTCCACTCGATTAGTAGAAGAGAGTGATCTAACAATATTCTATTAAGATTGACAATACTCATGTGATGAAATCTATTATTCCATTCATTAATAATTATAACTCTGTCTAGTCGGGCACAAATATTTTTGGCAGTCCATGTAAACTAAGATCATTTGAATTTCGTATCCACAAGTCCACTATACAATATATGCCCTCTGAGATCCTTCATTGATCTCGGTTTCGATAGCCTCCCTCCTACTTTTTCGTCACAATTAGAGATCGTATTGAAATCTTCTGTTGCCAGCCAAGGTAGAGGAGAGACTTACAAAAAATTGTGAAGGTGCCCCCACAGCTCTCTTCTCTCAAGAATGCTGCAACTGACATATACAAAAGTAACTCTGAACACATGCTTCTAGATTTCACTCCGCATGCCTATGTGTATAGCCTACACCTCATCATGAAGCACCTATATCTCTGTCTCTTCATTTCAGAAAAACCAAATTTTATTATTCAAATTATTTTAGACTAAAGTAAAATTTAATATGATCTCGAGTTCTTCCAACCTATATACCTTGAGGAACGACTCTATAGTTGCCAAAATCACCATTTTGTGGGTTTTGCACAACTTTCGGACTCTCCTCAAAGCATTAGACTTAGCTAATCCTATAATAATTCACGTGAGAATCATCATAATTAAGCATGAAACTTTTCACTTGCGATGTACTCGTAAGCTTTCCGTGCCTCCATCCTCCTTGTCTTCACCCCCACCTCTCACTTCCTTATCGTTGATGTGGACGTCCTCAGGGGAACATGTTTATTGGGAGAAAATAGGACCCCTGAGTTCATCCAACATATTGACACCTTTAGATATAGTCCTTCTACACCTCATATATGGGGAGCTTCCTTCCCCCTCTCCGTTGGTATCTCTGCCCCTCAGCTGTGGTCCGAGAAGAGAGACTTTGTGTCGGCCCATGCTGTTACCTCATCAAAAATAGTACATAGGGGAGTGATGTCGAGGGCTGGTAAGAATGTTGTGAACCTAAATTACCACAAATCATCCACTGCAATCCTGGAGTGCCTAGGCTCTCTACTAGTAATATACTCTCTCCTATGAGGAAGCTTGGGTGCCAAGACCTTATACCTATCTCTCCTCCTCTCACCCTTTTCGCTTCCTCCCCCTCCTGACTGCATGCTCGCCATGATTGGAGAGCATGGCAACGTCCAATGCTCCTCTGCTCTAGTAACCAGGCTATGCTCCGAGCTATGTGCATCACCATGAACTATCTCTCCCTTTACCACATGCCATTTCTTGAGTGGGGGCTTAGACATAGTACGCTTGTACGTAGCTTCATTCTTTCTCTCTTTCTTGCAACTTCCCAATGCCCAAAGCCTAGTGGCCTAAGGAGAGGCACAGTGCTCCTCTACTCCACCATCCAACCCTAGCATGAGGCATGGATTGTCCTCTACTCGTAGGGCATCACTATCCTCCAAAATACCTTCCCATGAAAGCATGGGTTTCTCTGACTCACTCTGATACTCCACCTAGCTCCCATCCTCTAGAAACTCCTTTATGTATTTACGAGAGAGCATTGGGCTTTTCTGCTGAGTAAGTCTGACATTCTCAACTACCATCATCTCATGGGCACCCATGTCACTATCCAAAGACTGAATTGAAGTTCCCACATGCAACTGCACGGCCATCTCCTCCAATCGTGATTGCTCACGATTGTCTTGGGGGATGTTCGACAATTATCAAGGGCACTCTATTCCCATCTAAGCGGTCTCCTCCAATGGGATCAAGTCTCCCTTACTTTTGTTGACCGTCTGGGCTCCAGTACTACCGGGCATCTTCGTGATATGTAAGTCACCTTTAACCCCTGGTGATAAGATCTGGAATCTATTCGATACACCGATAAACTCATCTCGAGCCCCCGGGGCTCTCCTCCTAATTGTCCCCGTCCTAGGGGGCCTCATCTCCATAGCATTCCCCACCAGCATCTCTCCCCTCCAAGCTATGGGCCACCATACCCTCTTGATAGTAGGTCTATTCCTGCTAACCACAAGTCTCTCTGTCTGCTTATCAGTGCTCATCTCATACCCTCTACTCTATCGAGATTTATGATAACTCAGGTCCCTAAAATAGTATGTTTCAATCGAGTGACCCACCTTTTGAAAGTATGAGCAATACTTGGGATCATAAAGATATCTCATTATCTACCAAAATCCATCATCCACTAATCATATCCATAATTTATTGATCGGTTCCTTGATTACATCCGCCTCAACCTATACTCTGGGTAAGAGAGATGCTAACATGAAATGGTCAATCGCATCAATTAACACAGAGTGACTAGAGGTGTCAACCGGGTTGGGCTGGCCCGGCAAGGGAAGATCACGTGCCCGGGCCTGTGCCGTGCCCGGGTAAGGCACGAGCCGTGTCGTGTCGTGCCTGACCCGTGTCTTGCCGTGCCTGACCTGTGTCGTGTCATGTCTGACCCGGCACAGTTCTGTGCCCCTGGCACAGTTCTGTGCCCCTGGCACGGCACACCAGCATGAGTTTGTCCTATATCCCCCTTGCTTCTCCCCTCCCGTAAAAAAGACAGCGGGTCAGGTATGATTGGACCCTACCCACGGTCCCCCGAGCCGACCCAATTCCCCCCACCCCAACGGGCAAAAAAAATTAAAAAAAAATTTAAATTTCAGCCGTTGGATCTCGTCTCCAACGGCTAGGGGGCAGAATCCAACGACCCTCATGATTATGCCCCCTAAAAAATTAAAAAAATTCAAAAAATGACTTTAAAAAATATTTTTTTTAATCTATAAATTCCACTCCTTCCCCCCCTCTATAACATTTATGTTTTTCATAAATATTTTCTCTCAAATCTCACATTTTCTCTCTCAAAAATCTTGCTCCTCTTTCTCGGGACTCGGGATTTCGGCATTCGGCTTGAATTTTCGGGAATCTCAACTTGAGTTTTGAATTTTGAGCTTGACTGTGGTGCACCGTGCACGTGACCGACCTCACTGCTTTTACCATGTAATTTATTTTAATTTTTTTACTCTCTCTCTCTCGTTTCTCTCTCTATACCAAAAATAGAAAATTTTAAAATCAGTCATCTAGTCTCTAAATAACTATTCTGATAAACAAAAATCCGAAAAATGACAAATACTAATGAAACATATTTAAATTTAGAAAATAAAAATATTACACAGATGTCTGAGGCTGCTGAAACTTTGGTTTCTCCAGTCATCTCAATCCAAACATTTAAAAAACAAAAAACAAGGACTTATGTAGTTTGGACTCATTTTAATATAATAAAACAAAAAAATATTAGGGGTGTGGAAGAAAAAATGACACAGTGCAAATATTGTATGAGACTTTTAACATGTAAGAGTTCGTTTGGGACTGGACACCTTAAGAGGCATGCCGAATTATGAACCAAAAAAGATGATCCATTAGATCCTAGGCTAACCCAACTTAGCACTGCATTTTTTTAGACTGGATCGAGTTTAGTCTCAAAGTTTACTCCCTTCATATACTTCAGCGAGTTGGGTAGGGACAGCATGGTCAGACTTATCACATTGATGGGTCTTCCGATTAGATTTTCGGAAGATCCAAGGGAAGTGCGCATCATACATAGATATTTTCATCTTGCTTATCGTAGGATTACTAGGTCCAGATCTAGGAATGACATACTAAAAATATATATGTTAGAAAAACAAAAAATAATTAATGAATTTATGGCATATAGTGGAGTGGTGTCTGTGACGTCCGATATCTGGACAAGTCATGATGAATCAGTTTATGCATGTCTCACCAGCCACTATGTAGATTCTAACTGGACTATGAAATAAAAAAATTTTAGGATTCTCTGATATTATTCATTCTCATGATGGCCCGGCCATTTTTGAGTGTATGATGAAAATCTTTAGGGAATATAAAATTTAAAATAAAATTTTTAGTATCACATTCGATAACGCATCTAATAATGGAGTAGGGATTAACATGTTTGTTAGGAATATTAGAGACGTACCATTAAGAGAGATTTTTCATGTCAAATGCATGTGTCACGTGATTAACTTGATTGTTCAAGAGGGTATGAATGTGTGTTCCCCCGCATTGGATAATATACGTAATGCACTAAAATATATTCGTACTCCTCGCAAACAACAAGAGTTTGGTAGTCTCTGTTTGTCTGCGAATCTTAAGAAGAAAAATTCCAATCGGATGTAAGACATCATTGGAATTACACGTACCTGATGTTGGAATCATGTGTTGGATACGAACACGTGATATCCGACTACGTCAATAGGAAGAATGACGAACTTATTATTGACGACACTAACTGGGCTTCAGAAATTTCATTTATGAAATTCCTGAAGATTTTTTATAACATGACGAACATGTGTTCGTTGGTTTATATGCCCACGACTTGTATTGCACTCCGGTGCATATGCAACATTAGTAGCATGTTTAGGAAGTATCGAGCTGACCCGACCCTTAGCCATATGGTTGCAGAGATGAAAACCAAGTACTTAAAGTATTGGTCCACCGTTCCATCTCTTTATTGTCTCGCTGCATGCATGAACCCTATGGTTAAGGTGGAAGGGGTAAAAAATACAATGACTTACATTTCCTCGTGCATGAACCTGGAAGAGCCACCTGAAGGGTTCATACACGAGAAGTTGACTGACATGTTCACATACTACGATATTAGGTATGGTGATGGTGGTTGTGAGACTGTGATTACGGATATTGATATCTTGTTCGGAGATGATGATTTTTTCATTCAGCTAGCAATGGGGAAAAGTAGGGGTGGACCATCACATAGGAGCTAGCTTTCTCGGTACTTAGATATTGATTACTGCTCAATCATATCACATTCTAATACTAAGAATCTTGATATTTTACAGTGGTGGAAATCATATGAGTCCACCTTTCCCGTGCTATCTAGGATGACACGGGATCTACTAACTCCTCCGGTGTCAAGCGTAGCATCGGAGTCTACTTTTTCTGTTACAGTGAACATGATTTCGGATAGGAGATTAAGATTACGTCCAGATATTATTGAGGCCTTTGCTTGTTTGAAGGATTGGGAGGATTCGAGGTTTAGCATTCATGATCGTGCTGGAGCTGGGACTAGGAGTGGGATAGGGACTATAGGCACATCCACTATGATAATGGATGAGTTGATTGCTGATGATGATGATCCATATAATACTTATCTTGATGTTGCGGCTGATGATGTTCATGATATGTCGATTGATGATTGATGATGATCTACTGTTTTTTGATTTGATGTTTTATTTTTTATTGATTGTACGCTTTATTTATACGTTACGTTGAAACTTTAATTTGTTTGGTTCGGACATTCGGTATCTAATGGCTGATTGGTAATTTTTCATTTGGTTTGCTTATATATTTTTTACTTTTTAATTTTTTTTAAACATAATTTATTGATTTATTTTTTTTTTGTTTTAATTGTTCAATTAAAAATTTATAACTCTATTATATAATTCTAATAAATTCTAAACTAATTTTATATTACATTATAAAAAAAATTTTAACTTTGTAATTTTAATAAATTTTAATAAATTTTAACAATTTTCATATTATAAATATATAATATTATACATTATCTATAATTTTCTATATAATTTAATAATTTATATAATTAAAATAAAAATTAAAACAAAATAATTAATAAAAAAAAAATTTTGCCTGCCCCGTACAACCTGGTTTGGCCCGTTCTGCCAGGCCAGTCCAGAGCGGGACGGCACGGCACGGCACGGCCCGTCGGCACGGCATGGCACGGCCAGTCGGCACGGCACGGCACGGCAATACGGCGGCATGACACGGCCCGCCAGCACGGCTTTTTTAAACCGTGTCGGGCCATGCACGGCACAATACAGTAACCGTGCCGAGCCTGGTCCGACACAAAAGCACGCCCATGCTCAAAAAAATGACTAAGAGGTAAATCTATAAGAAAGTAAACTGAACCCAAACATGTACAATCAAGCTCTCCCTAAGCAGATTGAATTCTAGTGTTCACTCTAGAAGTTTAACTGCCAGTGAGTTGATATGGGGCATCCTCATAAGCTATATTCCTTTATAATTATACTCATGTGAAAATTGGATCAAAACATGTCTCACTTCAATTTGATACCGCTCTACTTTTCCTCTCAAGTTCACTTTTGCTTTCGGAAAATTTTCTATTTCTAATAATTAGATATTTTCATTCGAGGCATTTCCTACTAGGGTGAGTGAGTACGGTCGACTCCTGACCATACTTTTTTCCCTTTGGATAACTAGTCTAGGGCGTCAATTCCTCAAGGTGGCTATCGACTCCTGGTTAATCTGAAATCGACCTGAGCTATCAAAAATCAATTTTCTCTTCTTAGTATTGCTTAATCCCAGGCCCTCCCTATCATGGGGTGGGCTCTCAACTCTCAAGCTCTCCTATTGAATACTGTCAAACTCAAAAAAGTCATCCCCTTCCCCAACGTCCCCTGTCAACAGCACGAGGGGTATGCCCATCTCGATGAACCTGCCCAGCATCCTCCAGTGTCACAGGTCCCTCCCACATGCCCCTGACCACCTCGGTTTAGGACCTCTCCTTAATCGGAGCGATCGCACTTGCCCCCGCTCCAACATTAGTCATGGAACCCTACCTATACGCATTAACTGGAGCAAACATGATGAATACTATCTCTCTGTCATGCCTTCCAAGCGCACGCTTCACCCTCCCGCCAATAGAATCCAAAAAACCCCCGATTATTACACCATCCCCTTTGTGGGGCGGTGAAAGTAAATGTCTCGTGCAATACTATGGTTTGGTTGCCTATACTATAGGTCACGGGCTCATTATGCTCTCTCTTAAGGCAGTGGGAGTCAGGATCTAGCTCTTGCCACCCATCAATCTCGTTCTTACTTCCTCCCATGATCATGTTATATATCACAAAAAATACGGAGAAAAAAATATTCATAAAAGCTAAAATAAATATTTCACATGCAAATAAAATACAAAAAGTCAAAAACACTAAAAAAAACACTAAAAATGAGATCAGGGCATCAACATATCCCCAAAAGGAGTGTTCACGGGACTAAAAGGCCATAAAATGTCAATGGGCCGAAAATAGGCCATTTTGGCCCCAAACTGTTTGCAGAAAATGTCCCGGCTGCCTAGAATAGTAACGGCCGTCAAAAGCCCAACTATCCGGCCTAAAATCAGCTAGTTCTGACCGCGTCTGCCACGTAAGTCCACCGAAGCGGCGCCGGGCCGAAATCACTGTTAATCGCCGCCTCTGCAGCCACGAAATTTTTTCTTTATCCAGAAATTGCAGGATTATATATAAAAGGAAAGATATCAACGGCGCGGTTTCAAATATGTAATTTATTTTCCAAGACAATACCGTTTCAAACTCCGAATTACCTCCCAAAAAGTTGCCACCACCAACTGCCGAGCCTGTGATTTTTTTACGAATTACGGAAAAAAAATTATATTAATAGGAAATTTATCGGTACGCTGATCTGTTGTTCCAAATTTCGTCCAAATCTATCAACGTTTAGGCTTCCAAATCACCACGGGAGTAATTGTCATAATCTCACCAAAAATCTTTACAACAAACACCAAAAATCTTTACAACAAACACCAAAAATCTTTCCAACAAACACCAAAATTCTTTCCAACAAACACCAAAAATCTCTCCAGCATACTCCAAAGATGTGCTAAAAGTAGGTATTGACTATCTAAATCCGTCTTGACTTATATCATCTTCAACAATACTATCTATATAATAGCTATCAACTTCAAATAACCATAACTAACTCTAAAAAAATAATTTTAAAACAAATAAATAAAATGCCATATCATCACCATATTCATCAAAATCATTATAGAAATGACATCCTAAAAACTAAACATCTTTACATAATCTTATCAAATAATGTCTAATCTCCTCAAACATATTTGATTCGGAATTCCTGAAACACTCTTCCTTTTCGTTTAGCAGTTGCTCTATCACTCGGAGTTTCTGATTCGTCAGATGGAGTTTAACTTAAATGGCGTGCAGACCATCAACCAAGGCGCTGTGTTCGTCTTCTTTATCTTCGAGTTCATCCTTCAGTTCGTCGATTGTATCTCTGAGTTGTTGACCGTCTGATCTTTCGATTCGATTATTGACCTACTTTCAAAATTTTCTAATGCTGCTTCTTCTTTTTGTTCTCGATAAAGATTTGAGTTCGTCTTCCATGGCAGATGACTCATCGACTTTCTTGCTCAGTTTCTCTCTTAATCGACCGAACTCCTCTTTCTGTTCTTGTATTTTGTTTTTCGCCTCTTCGATCATGTCTACGAGTTCTTTGATCGTGTGATCTTTCCATTTGATTTTTATTTGCAGATCTATAAACATCTTTTTCAACATTCGTTCCATTGTTTCTAAATTTGTCTTGCTTGCAAGAATTTTTGATTCTGCTACTTTATGTTCTCTTCGTAAAAATCCGAGTTCCACTTCCATATCAGATGACTCGTTGACTTTCTCGTGCAATTTCTCTCTTAATCGACCGGATTCTCGTTTGTGTTCTTGAATATTATTTTTCGCCTGTTCGATCTCGATTGAAATAGAATTTTTCGTGTTGATCAGTTTGAGTCTCGTCAATTCCAGATCCCACGTCATTCTTGCCATCTCTTCCTGTAACTCATCAATCATTTTCTCATTGCAACTCAATGCTACTTGATCTTCCAACTCTGATTCATCTTTTTTCGTGATTACGGCACTCAACTTGGCTTTTAGATCAACAATTTCTAGATTTTGACGCCAATGATTCTTCCAACACAATTCAGAACGAAGCTTAGAAACAGAAAAGAATTCAGATGATATGCATAGTAATAGTTAGATTACCTGAATTTAAAAGGTATTATTCTAAAAATATGCGAACGGTTATGCGTCTAGTGAGGAAGGAATGATCGCTATATCTAGCAAGTGAAATCAACAAAATGTAAAATAGCTAGGCAGTTGGCAAGCCTGTTGGAGTTGGGTTTTGGGGAAAATATCACTAAAATACCTAAATTGAGGTATTTAGCGAGCATCTTGGAGATGCTCTTAGGGGCGTTTGTTTTTTTTAAGCATTAAAAAAACTAATTTGATATTAAAGCTGAATGGTACTTTATATGATTATTTATTAAGTTGTTTTTTTTTTTTAATATTTTATTTCTATTAAGGATTAAGTTGTTTGTTTTTTACATACTAAAAATTAAACAGCTAAATATATTAAGAAATTTTAACTACATATATTCAAATATCTAAAAATATCACATTTAATGTCAATATTTAATCTCATTTTATAATAATTATAAAGGTTAAAAACACAAACATTAATAAAATTTAAAATATTTTAATTTAAATGCATATTCATGTATATTTTAAAAAAAACATTAAAATTAAAGTATAAATTTTAAAATATCTAAAACCATATTATTTGATAATTATATTTAATATCACATTTCACACCATGAAAAGAAACTTTGATACTTATTTTTGATATCTCATTTTATACAATGATAAAAATTAAAATGAAAACTAATAAAACATTTGAAATTGTTCATTTACTATATGGTCTCGAAAGTGAAGCATTAACTATTGATCGGTAGTTGTAAGAAAGTTATTTTTAGTTGAGCCTTGATTTCGGTTGTCATTATCACTTTCGAATTTCTCTTCAATGTCAAATTCAAAAAATAATATATCTGCAACTAAGACTTGGCGAAGAAAATTATGAATTGAGAAACATGTCATTACTTTTTTTTGTTTGTGTAGCATATAAATAAGGTCTCATTTTTTTCAATATTGGAAAACATACATTAACAATACCAAATGCACATTCAATGACATTTCTTAGTCTTGCATGACATAAGTTAAATATCTCCTCTCTTCCTACAGCTTTACCACCACTATGAAAAATACTCAACCAATAAAGTACATTATGATATAGTGTCATAATACCTCTAGTGTGTGTATATGCTCCATCCACTAAATAATAATTTTCTGAAAGAGAGAATTTAATATATTATAATGTTATTAAATAAAAAAAACAATAAATAAAATAAAGCAAGAATTTTTACCTGATGGGGGCATGAGAAAATTATATTGTGGGTTACGAATAGTTTCCATCGTGACTATTGAATAATGAGCTGTTCCTTCTCATCCAACAACTACATACTTAAAGTTCATATCAAAATCACAAATTGTCAAAACATTTTGAAACCATTCTTCTCTCCCACGACCTTGAAATAGTACTTGTTGTTCAGTGGGAATGCATGCATGGATAAAAGTCCATCAATACCAACATTACCCTACAAAAAAAAATTGTTACTAATATAGATGTTCATTTTTAAATTAGAATAATAAAAATATGATGAAAATATTTACACATACAAAGTATTATATATTAAAAATTTGTCTTAACCGATGATTATAGATACCATTTAAATTATCATAGAATAATGGAAGAGTAATCATTACCTTTGAGAAGCTCACCATGGCCACTAAAACCTCATGGAAGTATTTATGAATTATTTGGCATGATTGTTGAAATCTATTCTTTAATAATCGGTTTCAAATATTATGACTTAAAGTCATTAAGAATATGATCATTTTCTCTTCAATACTCAAATGTTTGCTGCCAACAAGCCATCTTTGATCTCTGAACATTTGAGATAGAGAAATAAATCCATGCTTTTTCATTCGCGTTAGTTTATAACATATTTGTGCCATTTAAAACTTCTTTGATGAAAACTGAGCCTGTAAACAATGATGTAGAAACTCATTCTTTATTATTGAAGGAGTCTTTTAATAAATGGAGCAATAGCACAACAAGTATTTTTTTTTAAATCTTGTCACTATTGACTTTATATCTCCATTTTTACTTGATGATGAACTCGAACTATCTGATTAATATGAAAGATTCTCCATACGAACATTTATTTAAAAAAACCATTATTTTTTTGAAATAAAAGCACAATAAAATTGTTATTACAATGTATAATGAATACTATCACTATAATATGGTGTCATCACATCAAACCCATTTCACATATATAAATTAATATTGTCATGAACTTTCTTACATTCATGTGGATAACAAGTCTTATAAATAGAAAAATTAAAATGAAGAAATTATTCAAAATAACTCAATCAAAATACCATGGTATAATCATCAAAGCAAAAAATGGAAAATGTATTCCATAATTCCAAAAAAGTTAATTAAAAGTCATTTTTTTCAAGCTTTGAAACCATCTCATTCACTCTTGGTCGCTTTCCATTTCAACCCAAACCACTCTATACTCTTTCTTCTTGCAAAATGTATTAATTGAAACTTAATACAAATGATCCTCGTAAGTTATGAGTTTCTTCAAAATGTTCATGCATTCCTTTACCGAGAATCCTTCAAAATTATCTAAAGTATTCATTATTTTATTCATTTTATTTTGAGTTTGCTCTTTTTTTCCTTTTTCTGTTTCTTTTTTGAACATTGTACTTCTTCACTAGCATATCTTGACAAATTATCATCATCCTCTAAATTACACTAGGCATTGATGTATAATGTGTTGATGATTCCTCCGGCACAGAAACAATCACTCCTCTAGAACTCCAATTTTTAGACCTAGTAGTTATTACTCCTCCAAACAATATCTCTAATTCCTCCAAATTTGGTAACGATCTATAATGTAATTGTTTAACTTCTGGATATTTCTATTCAACAAGAAAAAATAAATAAATTAGTCATGCATGTATATTTATGACATTTCTTTAAAGATTCACTTAACTTTATAAAAAAATTACCTGCAAATAATTGACCTATTTCTCATCTGGCCAATTAAAAGTTTTGGGTACAGAGTTGTAATCATGTTCAGTCACATTTAACATTCTACTCCAAATGAGATATTGTCTTTTCATATAATTACACCCATTCTTTAGTTATTTTGATGTGTAGTATTTTCCAATTATGTTCTCTAATTCTTCATCAATTTGAGACCAAGCACTAGGCTTTAAACTTCTACCCGATCTAAAGCCTTTATTTATTTCTTTTAGACAAAGATCAATAAAGTGCTTTCTTTGGGTGGGGTCAGTCCAATTTGTCCTATTAGTTTCACCAATTTGACTTAATACTGTATAAAGACCCAACACAAATTAATGATTATTCAAAAGTTATTTGGCTTATCATACCAAATACAGAAAAGAAAAATATTTGGTTTTCTTCTACCTATAATGAAAATAATTCCAAATAAATATGAAGATTTTACAGAAACTTGAATAATAAAATAAAACTTAAAACTGCAAATTAAGTTAAGAGTCACATAAATAAAAGGGATTACATTTTATTCAATTGGGTTTTGTTTATCTGATTTGCTTAATGAGTAGATGCAACCGAATAATTCACAAACTAGTTTAGTTTGTGATTTTAAATTTATATTTTATATTCAAATAATATTTATTCAATTGGTGCTTTAGATATTTTTGTCTTGGCTTATAAATTTGTTTATTGAGTATTTATTTATGTTAACTTTTCTGATGAAGAATCGTACAAGTGAAAAATATTATAAAAAGTATTATTTATTACTCATTAGAGTTATCCTCTAATTATTTATATTTTCTTGTGTATTTTTTTCTTATTTATATGGATTAGAATGTGATTTTTCTGCATAAATAATAATTTGGAAGAAATTATTTTTGCGCGATGCCATTTTACTCATGCAAAGGCCGATGGGTATGTCTCTTATCTAAATGATGATGCACATATCCAAGGACATTTTACCTATAAAAACTGAAAATTAACATGCTGCCAAGGTATTAAAATTAAAAAATCTAATTAAAATTCAGAGATAGAGAGGAATAATGGAGAAGAATTTGTGCTATTAGAGCATTTTAACTTAGAGATAGAGATAAAAAATAGAAAATAATTTACATGTTGATATTTGAACATTTGGGGGAGTCGTGAAAACCAAGGACAAGTGAGCTGAGGAATTAGAGGTTGAGTCAGGTAGCTCTATTGTGTTTCAGTTTTGAAAATGGAGTTGGATATGAGAGAGAATGTTTTTGAACATGAAGGGAGAAGGGATTTCTCATTTTCAAACAAAAGTCAAAAATTGTTGGATTGAATGTTTTTCGATCCGTGTTTATAGAATAGCTTTTTCTGAAAAGAAAAAGCCAAAAAATATTACTTAATGGTTTAAGCATATTTAAAAAAATTTTAAGTGAAAAGTCTTATAAAAATAAAACATATTTCGGCTTAATGCTGAAATTAATTGATTTCAGCGTTAGCCCAAAGAACAAATGCCCCCTTAGTAAATAGTTTCTTTTATTCGAGTTTTGTAAGGAAATAATGTATTTAAAATAAAAAAAATCCAAGATTTAAGACTAGTTTCAAAAATATGCCCAAAATAATACATCTAGAAATAGTGTGACAATGCCCGTCATTATGGACATCGGCCATTACAACACTGTTGATTTTTTAAAATCAGTGGCCAGCATTGTGAATATCAGCTATTGCAAATAATGTGGAGATCTCATTAACGTTATCTTAGCTTGCCCATCACCCCTCGCCCCTCGCACCTCGCCCCCTTGCTCTTCGCCTATCTCCCCTTGCCCGTCTGCCCTCACCTCTCGCTCCTCTTTTCCCACCTCTCTCCCCGACCCATCTCCGGGAGCTCCTTCATGGAGCTCTATTGAGCTTCAGCGAGCTCGACGTGGAACTCCCAATAGAACTCATGAGCTCCACGAAGGAGCTCATTGAACTCCAACAAGCTCGAAATGGAGCTCATTGGAGCTCGGCGAGCTCCCTCTTGGAGTTCCATCGAGCTCCACGATAGAGCTCGAGGAGCTCCAGCGAGCTCGACATGGAGCTCGAGGAGCTCCAGCGAGCTCGACATGGAGCTCGATGAGCTCCGTCGAGCACTGTGACCTCGAAATGGAGCTCAACGATGGAGCTCCTTGAGCTCTATCGTGGAGCTCGACATAGCTCCTCCAGCTCCATGCTGAGCTCATTGGAGCTTGATGAGCTCTTTCGTGTATCTCCGTTGAGCTCGTCATGGAGCTCTAGGAGCTTCTTCATGGAGCTCCATCGAGCTCGCCGTAGCTCGAAGAGCTCTTTTGTGGATATTTGTCAAGCTCCAACGAGCTCGACGTGGAGCTCGATGAGCTCTTTCATGGAGCTCTGTCGAGCTCCAGCGAGCTCGACGTGGAGCTCTAGAGAGCTCGACGTCGAGCTCCGTCGAGCTCCATGAAGGAGCTCCAGTGAGTTCCAACAGTTAGACATGGAGGTCGAGGAGCTCTGTCAAGCTCCACGATGTAGCTACATGAGCTTTTTCATGGAGCTTCAACGAGATTGAAGTGGAGCTCGACAATGGAGCTCCTGGAGTTCGATGATGGAGCTCGCTGGAGCTTGACGAGCTCTTTCTTGGATCTCCGTCGAGCTCCAGCGAGCTAGACGTGGAGCTCGAGGAGCTCTATCGAGCTCCATTGTGGAGTTTCATGGAGCTTCTTGAGCTCCACGTCGAGCTCGTTGTAGCTCACTAGAGCTCCTCGAGCTCCATTGTGGAGCTCGATGGAACTCCCACGAGGGAGCTCTTCGAGCTCACTAAAGCTAGACGAGCTCCATCGTGGAGCTCGTGGAGTTTCGTCGAGCTCCACATTGACTTCGCTAGTGCTCGACGGAAGGGATGAGAGGGGTGGGAAGAGAGGGACAAGACGTGAGGGTAGACATGCAAGGGGAGATGGGCGAGGGTAGAGGGGAGACATGCGATGGGCGACGAGCAATGTGCGTGCTTAGATAACGATAATGGGATCTCCACAGTATTTTCAATAGCTGATATTCACTACACCACCCTTTAATTTTTAAAATTCAACAGTGTGGTCATGGCTGCCATTCCCAACGACAATCATTGTCACGTTATTTCCAGATGTACTAGTTTGGACATATTTTTGAAACAAACATTATTTTTTTAGATTTTTTATTTATAATGCATTATTTCCGTACAAAACTCATGTTACTCACTCTAAACAAACATTAATGCATTATTACTGCAATCATTATTGAAATAGTATGGTTTAATATTCTCACTCATCCCACCTATATCTTCTAATTAAAATACTTGCTTGTAAAATAGATTTGCTTGAACATGTTTATGTAGTGATGTCAAATAGTTCATGTCATGTCAGCATGACCTAGTTTTTGGTAACCCAATTGGGCCATCGTGTCATACTAGGCATGACATGACTTAATTTTGGTTAGTCCAGCATAGCCTACCTGCCCGAGTCTGACCAAATTCGAGTTGATTTGGGGCTTGCCAGACCATGCTGGTTCAGGCTTGATTTTCCAACTTAGCGTCTTAGCCTAGCCCTACCATAGCTAAGTCTCAGAATTATGGATTAGCTATTTATTTTTTTTTATAAAGTTCATATTTTAAGTTAATATTTATGAGTTGTGAGTGAGATATTAGATTATATTATTTATTAAGTTCACATAAATCATAAAAAATATCAAAAAAATATATCAATAATCAATTATTCATTCATTATTCAATCTAAAAATAAATCAAATAACATAAAGTCATAACTCATAAATCATAACAACATAAAATAAATATTGTCAATCAATCTCAATCATAAAAATAATAATGCAGTGAGCTTAATGGTCTCAATGGCTCAATCTCAATGCCAACCCGTATAAATATGCAATTGATCAGTATCAATTAAATGTCTGATGGTATCACAAGTGGTGGGCTCAACCTCCTCAAAGTCTCATGAGTCATTATCTATCCACAACTCCTCTACTCTTGTTGCAACATGATCTTGATCATGGATGCCCAACATCAAATCCTTTCAATCCTTTATACATGCTAGTGTCTCAATGATATCTCGCCATAATCTCGATCTCCTATCTAAAATCACATTGACTAAAACCAAAAAAAAATAGACTCTGTTGTTGGCTGATACTAGAGGAGTTAATAGATCCTGTATTATCTTAGATAACATGAAATGGGCATACTCATATGATTTTTTTCTTATTAACTATAATACTAGAGAAGTTAGTAGACTCATATGAAATAGGTAGACTCTGTTATTGTTATCGGTATGTGATATGATTAAGTAATAATCAATATCTATGTACCAAGACAACTCGGTCATATTAAATAGTTAACCCCATTATTTTTTTCTTATTAACTAAATGGAGAAATTATAATCTCTGAATAATATATCTATGTTCATACTTAGAGTATGTCTATTACTATCATAATACTTAGTATCATAGTATGTAAATAACTTAGTCAACTTCTCATTAATTAACTCTTCAAGTTAGTATTCTTGGTTCATGCACGAGGATATATTTGTCAAAATATTCTCTACCCCTTCCACCTTAATTATAGGGTCCATGTTGGTAGCTAGACAATAAAGAAATATAATGGTAGACTAATAATTTAAGTACTTGGTTTCCATCTCAAAAACCATGTCACTAAATATTGGGTAATCTCTAAAATTTTTAAACATCCTACTAATATTGCATATGCACCTGAGTGTAATGCAAGTCATGAGAGTAAAAACTGGTGAACAGATATTCATAATGTTATAAAAATTTTTAGGAATTTTATAAAGAAAATTTTTAAATCCCAGTTTGTATCGTCAATAATAAGTTCGTCACTATTACTATTAATGTAATAGAATATCACGTATTCATATCCAATACATGATTCCAACATTAGTTATATGTAATTACAATGACATCTCACATCTATTTGGATTTTTTTTTTCTTTAAACTCACAGATAAATAGAAACTACCAAACTTTTATTATATCCTAAGCATTCAAAGATATTTTAATGAGTTACGTATTTTTTCTAAAGCGGGAAAAATATTTTTCATCCCCGGTTGTACTATGAGGTAAATGACATGATACAAAAATTTAACGTAAAAAATCTTTTTTAATAACTAATTTATAATGATCCTAGTAAACATATTAATAGCTACTCTATTATTAGATGTATTACCAAATATGATACTATATATTTTATTTTGAATAATATTTTCTTTAAAAATTCTCATCATGCTCTCATATATGGTCGGGCCATCATGAGGATGGAGAATCTTTGAAATTCTTAATATTTTTTTATTTAGTATCTATTTAAAATCTTCATATTGGGTAGTGAGACATGCATAAGAAGTATCATCACAATAAGTCTAGATATCGGACGTCGTGGATACCACGCCACTATATTTTCTAAATTTATTAGTTATTATTTATTTTTCAGATTATAGTATTTTAGTATATCATTCCTAGTTGTGGACCTAAGCATCCTATGATATGTAGGTTACAAATAGTTCTGTATGATACTGACTATCCTTGGATCTTTTAAAAATATAATCGAAAGACCCATCATATTGATCAATTTGGTCATGTCTTCCCTCTCTAGCTCGTTGTGGTCCATAAAGTGAGTTAACATAGAAGGTGAAATAGATCCGGCCTCAAAGATCTCACCATTTAGTTAGGTTTGCCTAGGATCTAATACACCATGTTTTTTTGTGCATTGTTTAGCATGCCTCTAGGTGCCAAGTCCCTCATGTACTCCTACAAGTTAATATTATCTTACAATATTTGTATTGTGACGATTCTTCATCAACAATCCTAATATTTTTATTTTGTATAATATTAAAATGAGTTCAAATTATAGATTTTTTCTAATTTTTTATTTTTTAAATATTTGGGTATAGACCATTAGAGAAAACAAGGTTTTAGCATCCTCAGACCTTTTCGTAGGATTTTTGTTTTTAAAATTAAAATTATCTATGTTTATATTAATGTTAATCTCGTTCTAATTATTAAATTTACTATTTATCATTTTAGATTTTTATTAGTTTATTAATTATATTCTAAATTCTATTTTTTAAATTAAATAATATTTTTTTATTAAATTATTAATAAAAATTACAATTTAAAAGCTTAATAAAATTTTAAAATAATACTTGTTTGGTCATTTATGAAATGTTGATTCTTGATTGTCAAAACTGATGTCATATATCTGATATCCATAGTTCATACCTAAGTAATGAAAGCTAAATGCTCAAATGAGAGAGAGACGAGGATAGAGATTAGAATTAGCGATTAGAGAGAAAGAGAGAGTGTGTGTGATGAGTGAGATTGAGAAGGGAGATAATATATTTAGATGTTATAAAAATGTAAAAAAACATGTTTTTGAATTATTTAAAATTTTTTAAATTTTTTTGAATTTTTTTGAATTTTTTTTGAATTTTTTTGAATTTTTTTTGAATTTTTTTGAATTTTTTTTAAATTTTTTGGAATTTTTTGAATTTTTTTTTAATTTTTTAGGGTAGAAATCCAATTGTCATCAAATTTTCTGACCTAGCCATTAGGGGTGCAACCAACGACTAGATACATCTTGGTTTAAATATTTTTTTGGACTATTGCATTGATTTAACTCGATGGTCCCAAAAGGGTTTGGATTTGGGTGAGGGTCGAGACACAAGCATGAGCCCAATGGGTAATGCGTCATAGGAGCTCGGGTATTCGGGATAGTTCCAATCAGATCGTGCATAAAACCCAACCCAAGTTTCGGGTCACAGTGTTGAGTCGTGCCAGCTGGATCATGCTTTCAGGCTAGGCAGTTGAGTCGTGCTTAGTTCGGCACTCCTTGGCCCAATACAGTTCTAGACAGTGTTGTGCCAGGCTAGGCACAGCTCAGTCAAGTCATGCCTCATGCCAGGCCTAGGCTACCCGGCCCACTTGATACCTATATATTTATGTGACTTTAGATCTTCATGCCACCGACAACATGTAAAATTTTTTGCTACAAGAAATTTTCACATAATATTTTCAATGACTTAATATGAAGTGAAAAGTATTTTTTGATGTGAAGATATTTTTAAGTGAAGAATATGATGTGTAAAATGGAAATAGAATACATATGTCCCCATCAATTTCTATGTCATTCCCACTAATTTTATGAAAGTTTTTCTATTCCAATAAGTATTTTATGGAAAATTATATTTTATGGTTTGAAACCAAAAATATTAATGTTTATTCCCATTTTTAAATATGTTTTTAAATAAATACCTAAAACATAAAATATTTATGTTTTTGGCACACGAAACATAATTTTATGTTTTAAAACCAATTTAAAAAAAAAACAAAAACATGGTTTCCAAAATTAGAAAGTTATTTTTTTCAACAATGTGTGGTTGTCAAAAATATGATTTACGATTTTGGAAACCATTTAAAAATGAGTTTTTGAAAATTATGTTTATTATTTGGAGACTATTAAAAAAAACATGTATCCTAAAGTTTCCTATTTTGGAAACTACTTTTTAAATAAAAAAAAAAGAAATCAGTAATTTTTGAATTTGAAAACCATTATTTTTTTTAAACTGCTTTTCATTTTCGAAAATCAGTTTCATGTTTTTAAAAATTTTTAAATTTTGGTGTGTGTGTGTGTGTGTGTGAAATGTGTGTGCTCGCACACACGCGCACGTCAAGAGGATATATAAACTTGTTTATGTTTATACATTATAAGAAATAAACCATTTAGAATAGAAAATAGAAATGCTTAAAGCTATTTCAAAAATTAGGAATGGATTTGAAATAGGTTAGAAATAGAATAAACAAAGCCAGTAAAAAATTATAAAGGACAAATTTTTGTCGCTATTTAGCGATGGAAAATTTCAAATTTTTTTATTCCATCACTAAATGATCCACGAAGTGAGAAGTGAATATGATTGCGTGGAATTTAGTGATGAAAATATTAGAATCCATTTATAATCAAAATTGAAAATCATATTCGTTTCTATTTTTGTGAGAGATAGTAAATCCGTCACTATATAAATTTAAATGATTATGTGATGGAAAGTTATTTTGTCCAATTTTTAGTGATGCAATTAAATTTAGTTGCTAAAATATGATAATTAATTCTCGAAGATCACTTCGAAAGTTTCAAGTGTTCTTATAGTTTTGGAAAATTTTGGTTTTGTGGTATTTTTGTTTGATTCGTGTTTGGATTGATGATTCTCCATATATTATTCGACATGATTTTTATCCGTAATTAAAATATGAAATTATGATTTTTATTATATTCTATATGTATTATATTCAGAAATACCTCTATTTGTGCATTTTCATGTTACGTGTACTTTTATTACTATTTTTAACATTTATATTGGGTTCTATCTAATTGTTTTGCTGAATTATTATAAATATAATAGATAAATTATAAATTGTTTACATTTTTTTTACATTTTTTTACATTTTTTCATTATACTTTTATTTGTAAAATTTTTTTCTAACCTCATTAAATTTTTATTGTTTTGTGTATTTTGTTATTGACATATAGTTAATATCGCCATATTTATATTGCATTTAGTTTCCTTACTAGAATTAAATGATATTTAATAATTTCAAAATTGAATAACTCATATTAATGAAATAACTTTAACAATAAATAATTTATAATTATTAAAATAATTACTAAATGTTAATTTGTATTAATGAGAAAAAATATATAATCATGGTATGAAATTAGAATAGTTAATGAAATGAATTAACAAAATTACATTGGAACAACCCGTCTTTATTGATTTTTTTTTTCAAAAATATCTAATACTTATTTATTACAAGTATGTTTGATTTATGCAATTTCATAAAGAAATATTATTGCACCTTTTTTACTAACATATATATATATATATATATATATATAAAATTCCAAATATATTAATGTTATGTGTTATAAGAATGGAAAATATTATACAACCCGATCATCAATGGATGAATGTAAGACTGAAAGATGAGTTTTTAACTGATGAATTTGTAAATGGGATTGAAGAATTTATTGCATTCCCTGAATACAACCTAAATTTAAGGATGAAACAAAAATAAGATGTCCATGTAATACTCTTAAAACAAAAAATTGATGTTTCTATGATGTGGACATAGTGCGACATCATCTTGTAAAAAATAAATTTGTTAGCGACAATTACATTTGGTATAAACATGGAAAAATATTTATTCCACAAATAACTAAGTATTATGTATATAAAAATATTGATTCAACTATTGCAATAGAATTTATTAATCCAAATGATGCTTGTAAAGTAATTTTTATAATAATATTATTGGTCCTTCGTTAAATTTGGATATCACTGATGATATCATGATATCATTAGCAAAATTATTTTTTGAAATGCTAAAGGCTTCAAAAGATGAGGTTTGGGAAGGTAATTCATATGACCACTCAAAGTTTTATGTGGTGGCCAAACTAATGAATTTAAAAGCAAATCACCATTTTTCAAAAAATTGTTATGATGAAATATGTCAGATATTGTCTAAATTATTATCAAAGAATAACATAATGATAGATAGTTTTTATGACACAATGAAATTAATACGAGGTTTGAGTTTGCTGATGGAAAAATACATTGCTACATTAATGGTTGTTTGATATATTGGGGCATAGACAGTAAAGTAATTGTTTGTAATTTCTATAATTATCATTAATACAAAAAAAATATAGTATGTAAAAAGGAAAAAATAAATATTTCTCACAAGTAGATATATTATTTCTCATTGACTCATTGTATGCAAATATTATTTACATCTGATGCTACTGCTAATGATATAAGTTGGCATAAAGATTCTGTTATTGAAGACGACATGATGCAGCATTGCTCAGATTCTTCTTGCATATATTTTGATGATTGTCATCCATTATTTATAGATGAAAGTAAAAATGTTAGATTAGAGCTATGCACAAATGAATTTTAGTCATTTGAACAAATAGGGCAACAATACTCTTCATGGCTTATTATTTTAGACCTTATAATTTACCACCATAGATGTGCATGAAAAATGAATACATATTTTTGTGTGTTTTTATGCCAGTCTAAGAAATCCAAAAAATAAATTGGATATTTTTTTACAGCCCCTTATAGTAGAGCTCAAAAATTTGTGGGAGGGTGATGTTGAAACATATAATTTATCTAGAAAGTAGAATTTTAAAATGTAAGCAGTACTAATGTGGACTATAAGTGACTATCCTGTATATTCAATATTATCATGATGGAGCACTATAGAAGAATTAGCCTGACCTTATTGCATGGACGACTCTAATGTATTTTATTTGAGCAAAGGAAAATATTTTTTTTTGGTTTGATAATCATGGTAAATTCTTACATGTATAACATCTATTTCTGATGAATATTGATGTATTTAAGAAAGGCCATAAAGTCATTAAAACTATACCACACTTGAGGTTAGGTGATGAGATATTAGAAGTAATTGAAAGATATGTATTCAAAAGTGTTATGAATATTGATGTAGATTACTTCAATGTACAAATTTCAAGATTTATCACTATGGTTGGAATAAAAAAAGTATCTTTTTGGATTTTCCATATTGGAAAACAAATCTTATTAAGTACAACATAGATGTGATGCAAATTGAGAATTTTTTTTGATAATATTTTAATATTCTAATGAATTTGGAGGGAAGAATAAAAGATAATACTAAATCAAGAAAGGATTTGAAAAAGTTATATTCACGTCCAGAGTTACATAGGGACGAATCAATGAATAAATACCCTAAGGTTTGTTATAGTCTTGAAAAGGATGCAAAGAATTCTTTATGCAAATGGTTGATTGGGCTAAGGTTCTCTAATGGATATGTATCTAATATGGAAAGATGTATTAATATAAAGAATCATAAGTTATTTGGAAAGAAAAGTCATGACTGTCATGTGTTCATATAATGACTAATACTCATAGCATTTCGGTGAATTACTTACACAAAATGATTGGGAAGCATTGACTAAAATAAGTATTTATCTTAAGAATCTCACTTGCAATGTCATAAGAAATGAAAAAAAATAGAGCAATTACAAAATGACATTTTCATAATTTTATGTAAACTTGAGCATATCTTTCCTCCAAACTTCATCGATTCTATTAAACATCTCCTAGTCCACTTGTCTTATGAATCCATGATAGCAAGTCGTATGCAATAAAGATGGATGTATCCTTTTGAGAGAGAATATATTTCTCATTTGTTAATATAAAAATTTTAATTTATCTATCGATTATTTTTTTTTGTAATAAATATCAATTTTAAATATCTTAGAAAATTGAAAAATAATATTCAAAATAAAGCCAAAGTCGAAAGATCGATATGCAATGCTTACTTTGTTGAATAGGCTTTGGCATTTTGTGTGCACTACTTTTGGCTACAATTATATAATTGACATAAAATATTATCATCACAGAATGTATATGGTATGAGGGATGAATCAGAAGAAAATGATATGCTTTCTAGGGGGTAGATCATATATTGTAAAGCAAGATCAAGATATTGTTGGATGACTTATAGTATCATGTTGTGCACACATATATTTTGTTAAACTATGAGAAAGTTATACCGTATACTGGGTAAGATTTATAATAATCTCATATTCTCATTCTTTGTCATTGTATGCAATATAATATTTTAATTAAACAAAAGATCTTCAATTTTGTTTTTGAAAAATATTTGCTCAAGAATTAAGGTAAAGAGAACTCATATTTGATGATGAATCAATTGGTGGAAAGCTTGAAAAGGATTTTGCAAATTGGTTTAAAAAATGTCAATAAATAACTTATCATTCATGATTCTAAACAATTACATGCAACATTATATATGTATGAATTTGTCCTTTATCATTTTGTAGGTATAATTTTCTTTATCAAATATATGTGATAATGAAATTAAGGATCTTGCAAAAGGACCATTATAAAGTTTACATATGTATCCTATACATTATGTAAATAGATACAAATTTCACATTTTGAAACATGGTTCCAATAGAGCTGCAATGAACATGTGCATTTGCATCAAGGAGTCTAATGATATTGCATGTACTACTGATTTTCATGGTCGACTAATTGTAATTATACATGTGGACTATCCAACTTTACTAATTAAGTTGTTCTATTTAATTGTGAATGGTTTGATTCAATTCTAAATATGGGTACTAGAATTCATCATCAATACAACTTTGTTGATGTGCACCATAATAAATTTTATCATAAGAATGAGCTATTTATTTTTGCAGTATAATCCAAACAAGTGTATTACACAATGTATCCAACTACAAGAAAAAATCCATGTCCCCGGTGGGCAATATGTAAAATAAAACCCAGATCAACTGTTGAAATTGTTGAAAATGATATTATGGTCACTTCATCGTGTGTATCAGCATTTCAAAAGAATAATGTGGAAGTTCATTAAATCATTTATGGGGTAGATGATGACCTTCAAACTTTACTTGGTGAAGGTGGAAATTATTTGACATTTCATATAATATTTTTATTGCATCTATATATGCTATATATGTAATTTGTTTTAACTTAATAATCTATTTTTAATATTTTCATGTAAGTGTAGGAAAGGAAATATTAAAAGCCCGGGGATGTAGTAGTAGCACAATAACGGAGGTCCCGATGTCTGGTCAGTGGACAGAAATTTTTGGAGCAGAGCCTGGCCCATTCCATGATCCGACCCATTTTGGTTAAATGAACCGGATGTTTATCTTTTGTATAAAATGATTTGTATTTATTTTTCGGGCGGCTATTTTGACCCGGTTGAACTGTTTATCTTCGTTCTCCTCTCTCTCTGCGCGATTTCGTGACTACCAAATGCTGCATACTGTAAGACGCTCCATTTCTTGGTTTTAATCTGTAACGCATAAGCATTTTCTGGTGGAGGTAGCTAGTCATACTGAGCGACTAGCGAACCACGTTATTTGCTGTGTTGATTTCTCATTTTGATTCTTTCGTGGATGCTTGTGGTTTGGGATATATATATTGCTTGTTTCTGTGTTTCCTTTGTTTTCTGTTTCTTAATCTTACTACCCGTGGAAGCGCGATTGCCCAACAATATATTTTGATATTTATGTAACTTGATTTAGGTATGAGAGGAATTCATTCAAGTGGCTGAGGTTCTCAAAGTTTAGGGAGGGATAGGGAAGTTAAAATATAGTTCGTAGAAACAAAAATCTTCATGTATTCAGTGATGACAATACTATAAATATCTTTCTACTCCTACACATATGAAAGAAACTTTAGCATTACCTCATCATGTCATATATGAATTTATTACCACAAATATTTCATCTTCGTCTCATACTTCACTAGAAGATATAGATAATTCTGGTCAACCTATCTTAAAAGGCCAATGCATTAGTACTATAGCAGCGGCACATGCAAGATATCCATAATTTTTAATTTGCATGCCAAACAATGAGAAAATATTCATTTGGCCTACAATTGACAATAAATAGTACGTAGCATTCTTAAATTTACTATATTCATTCTTAATCATTTTTCATTTTTTTCATTTAAATTAAATATAAAATGAAATGTGAATTAAAGTAATAAATATATCACAATTTTTAAATTTATATATTTTACGATAATAACAACGTATTATATTGCTACTAATTGAACATTATCATTAATAATATTAAAAGTAAATTTAAATTACAAAAAAAAAGTGTATCTTGTTTATATGTATATGTATGTGATAATTTTAAATTACTTACATGTTCATTCCTTCTGTTTCTTATACAATTAGAAAGATATTCAAAGAGAAACTAGTTGTAGAGAGAATAAAATGAAGTAAAGTGCCCCCCTAATATGAATGAATTTTATTAGGAGGAATTTGAGGTAAATCTTTGATACATTTACTTGTTTTTCATTATAGTATAATATGATATACTATTAGAATTAATGCATTATAATATATTATTATTTTATTTGGTTTTTGTAGAAAAAATACAAATGGAATAATGCTTTGGTGGTATTTGTGAATGATACATGGAAATATATGTCAAGTGTGAGATACAATGACAAGTTTAACAAATAGAGAAAAAGTATGGTAGAGATGCAATGCCTAATAGTATCCTCCTTGGTGTTTGGATAAAGTAGTGTGATTGCTAGAATAGTAATGAGTACAAGGTCTTGTCCCAGATGACCTTACACAATCATCGATCAGAAAAAAATTAGGTAAATGATTAGGACCTTCAAAACATATTAAAGGTTCATAGGTGACCAATCAACATTTGGTAAATTTGATATAACTATCATTTATTTTTTGTTATTATTCATATTTTTTTTTATCAAAAGGAAATATTTGTGTCATAATGAATGATGTACCATATTAGTAACTAATTTGTATTTGTAGGAGGGTGAATTGGGACATTCCCTGATACCATTTGAGGTATTAAAGCGAATGCACAAAAAGGATAGATTATTTATAGACAAGTTCTAAAATGATATTAATGTAAGGTTATCATTTTGTACTTGTAGTTTAATTTTATAATTAAAAATACTAAAAGAAAAAAAATATTAAAAATTCATTATTTGGCATTAAATGTAAAAATGTAAACTCAAATATATTTTTTACAATGACTAATGATTTATTTTTTATAAACTCATTAAATATAATTAATATTTTTTTAATATTTTGTAGTAGAGAGAGGATATTTTGTTTTGCTAGTATAAAATTTCTTTTTAAATAGTAATTGATAGATTATGTTGTATTTAAAAAATTGTAGGAAGCTATAGAAAATATGATTGTGATTGCTTCACAATTGGTAAAATTTCTACAAAGGCACAAGATATTGATGTTGTACATATTTACCTTTAGACTATTAGAGCAGAACCAAAAAAATGACAAGTGTATGGTTTAGGTACTCATGCATCTACATTTATCTTGGTTCTATTTGGAGTTTTTCATCTTCTTCCAATTACAATAATATGTTTGATGAGAGGTTGCGTGAGGAGATGCAGGATGCTCAGGATTCATTGCAAATAAAAAAAAATGAGGTGATATCATAAAAGAAAAAAGAGATGCAAAAGAAAATTGAAGAATTGAAAAAAAAGAGAGGCTGAAAGATTTATAAGAGATTAGGAAATGCAACAAAAATATCATCTATTTTCCATCATTCTAATAAGGATCTATCCAAATCTTTCGAACACAATACTCTTTAAGAGAAAGACTCATAGTTATTTATGATATGTTATTAATTTTTTGTAATGTTTGTTACTGATCCTAATTTATGATTTTTTTAAAGGTTTTTTAGTTTTTGTTATAAATTGTTTTGTGAAATTTATGGATATTTATTTTTGTTATCTGCCATTTTTTTATGGTGGATGCTATGTGAAATCTATTTGATAAAAAATACATGTATGTGCTTATTTGATTGTAGGTCATATAATTTTTGTACGTAATTATATATTGTATATAACAAACAGAAACTGTATAAATACTGCTAGTGCCTATTGCAAACAATAGAAATGGATTTTTTTTATTTCTAAATCAATTTCTAAATAGAAATGGAATCATGTGTGTCTTTATTGATTCATCGCTTTTTTAGAAAAGTATAATACGTTTCTAATGATCCCATCGCAAAATAAGTGATGGAATCCAAGATCCACTTGTCGTCGCATATTTAGTAACAAAATTTTCTCAGTTGCTATTTATAAAAATGTCATTGTGTGTTTCGTATTTAATAATTTAGCGTGGAGTATTATAGAAATGGAACTACTCTATTTCTATATCCGTCACTATTCACCCATTGCGATGAAATCAAAAATGAATTTGAGCATTTTTGATTAAAGGATTTCTTATAGTGATGTGTGTGTGTGTGTGTGTGTGTCTATATATGTGTGTGTTTGTGTGTGTGTGTGTGTGTGTGTGTATGAATATATCTTAATGAACTTAAATACATTAAATTGCATATAATATATATATATATATTTATTTATTTATTTATTTATTTATATATATATATATGTATGTATGTATGTATATACATGTGTGTGTGTGTGTGTGTGTGTGTGTGTGGGTGGGTGGGTGGGTGGGTGGGTGTGGGTGTGTGTGTGGGTTTTTTATTTTTATTTTAAAATTAGAAATTATATATATATATATATATATATATATATATATATATGTTAAAATTTTAAAAAAAAGAGAAACATTTGTTTTCATTTTTTTAATGTTTTTAAATTGAAAAACTGATAGTTTATTGATTTCGTGTGCCCAAAACATAAATATTTTATGTTGTGTATATTTCTTAAAAAATGTAAAAAATATGACAAAACAAAAATATGTTAAGTTTTTGGTATATTTAAAAAAATTAAAAATATGACCAAAATATAAATATTTATGTTGTGGTACCACTAAACATAAAATTTTTATTATTTCATGCCTAAGCGTCCAAGCCAAACCATAAAACATAATTCTCCAAAATTACATATCCAGTCATTCTAAAATTAATTGAATTTTTTATATTAAAAAAAGTATCAAATTCTTAACTATTTGATTTTTTCACACTTAAATATAGTAATACCAAATTATCCTTAACTTAATACCTAAACAGTTAATTAATAGTTAATAAATTTTACTCTTTCCTCTCCACTCGCCCTTGCTTTATCTCATAATTTAATCCCAAAATACACGTAACTACACTGTAACTCTTCTCACCCTTGCTCCATCAATGAGCTCATGGAGCTCGATGAAGTCCCTGGAACTCCTGTCCGAGCTCCTAGCCGATGGAGCTCAAACAAGAGCTCGATCAGGAGCTCGACCAAGAGCTCCATGGAGCTCCAAGAGCTCGTGGAATTCGATCAAGCTCTTGGTCAAGATCCAAAAGTTCCTGGAGTTCAAAGAGCTCAATGGAGCTCTTGGACAAGCTCCATGCAGCAAGGGTGAGGGGAGTTACAAGTATTTAGGGATGAAGTTATGGATCGGAGCAAGGGCGGGGTGAGAGGGGAGAGTGAAATTAATTAGCTATTAATTAACTATTAAGGTATTAAGTTAAGGGTATTTTGAGATTACTATATTTAAGTAAACCAAAAATCAATTAGCTAAGAGTTTGATGTACTTTTTTAAAATTATTAAAAATTTAGTTATTTTTTTTCAAATATTTTCTATGAAGTTCACCAAACATGATTCTTCCGTAAAATTATGTTAATGGACCTCAATTTTAAAATATATAATAAAAAGTATATACTTTTTAAAATTTTATTTAAAAACACTCTAAATTAAAAAGTATTTATTTTTTGGTACCTTAAAAAATGAAATCCCATAGATATCAATTAAAAATAAAACTGACATGCTAAAAATATTTTTTGAAAGCTATATTATAAATATATACATATATGATTATATGTATAACCTAATAAATGTATAAATTTATAAGTACTATATACGCATATATACATTTATATAAACATATAAACAAATATGTTTATATGTATACTAATATGTTTTTATAAATATATTTATAAATGAAGCTTAAATGTATTAATAAATGTGTAAACATATATATTTATAAGTATTTCCAAAAAAATGTATACTTTATATGTGTATATTGCATATACATAAACACATATAGTGTATACATAAATATTATGTGTATATGTCTAAACAAAAACTATATATTATATATTTTCGAATGTTATAAACATATATGTTTTTACATTTATATTTAAACATTAAACATTTATGTTAGGGGTTCGAATCCATTCTCATGATAAAAGCGTGTAGATTAGTATCATTTTTTTTTTATTTTTGGGATGAATATTAATTTAGATATGTTGAAAACATACCTTATTCATGAGCTTAGTATGCAACTGAAGTCTTCTTCCATTTAACCTACTTTTAATTGAATAAGGAATAAGAATGATGTGGGCTGGTTCTTCTTCCCATAAAACTCAAACCCACATGAAAAAAAATGTCACATCTCTTTTAAAAAATGATGTGATGTTTATTTACCTTCTATCTTTATATTATTATTTAAAGATTATCTTTATTATATATATATATATATATATATAATCAAATAATTATTTGATTTTTATTAAAGCAATTAATGACTTTAATCATATTAGTTATTCCAATTTTATATACATATATACTATAAATAAATAAACAAAATCTTTAATTATAATTTTTATGACACTAGATATGACTAAAAAGGGATTTTATTTTATATAAGATATTAGGCTTTGAATATAAATTATATTAATCACAATTTATTTAGCTATATAATTATGATTGCAAGATTAATAGTACAATTTATTTCGCTCACTTATTTGAAATAATTTGAGTTTTTTTGTTATTTAATTCTTATTAAACTCCTTGTCTAAAATTTATAGATACTCATCGATTAAATTCAATTATTAATAGTATAATTTTATGAATCTTTTATTAATTCCTTGAGATCTTCAACTTAACTTATTTGATATGAAAGATTAAAATCTAACTATATGGTTTGACAATATCAAAACTTATATTAATATCAAAACTTATTTGATATTAAAGTATTCTCAATGGGGTATGATTAATCTATTTCACTGAACACATATTATATCAATAATTAATATTTATCATATATCTGATAAAATAAGCAAACTCATTGACTTTATTAATTTTTTTATAGACTTCTTACTTTATTAATCAAAAAAACTATTTACAAGTATACATGTCCATTAATTATTTAGGATTAAAGAGTAATAGTATTTACAATAATGATAATATATTTTTATTTTATATGTCAGTATAAAATAATCACATAGTTATAGTCTCGTTGAATATAAATAAGTATACAAGCACAAAAAGTTTGAATTTCACCATCCCCCAAAGTTAAGACAAATCTACTAAAATCTTATATTATAATCTTACCAATGAAATATCTAACTCCATATATTTTAAGAATAGTAATCTTATATTATATAAAAATTGATTATTTGATCTTTTATTTATAGGTCAAACTCTATATACCAAATTATCTACTATGCTGAATAAATGATACATGCATATCAATTTTAAATACAAACTTGACTCATTATAAAAAAAACAAAATAAATATAACTAACCAACCAAAAAAAATACAACAGTCAAACGGCTTTTAGTACAAACATAATTCAAACAATATCAACAAATAGTTTATACAACATATATGTTACAACATATATGCTTTATATGTTACAAGAAATATGTTGTATATGTTACAATGTATATGCTATATACATTAGAACTAAAATACTATATATGTTACCAATCAGATGTTGTATAAATTACAATGCAAATGCTATATATGTTACAAATCAGATGTATACATTACAATGCAAATGTTGGGTGTGTTAAAACACAAATGTTGTATATGTTACACCACAAATGTTGTATATGTTATAATGAAAATATTTTATATGTTACAATGCAAACATTGTATACATTACAACACAAATGTTGTATATGTTGTAATGCAAATGTTGCATGCATTACAACACAAACATTATATACAATACAACATAAACATTGTATATGTTAGAACACAAATGATGTATATGTTACAACACAAATGTTGTATACTTTAATATGCAAATGCTATATATATTACATGCAAATATATATATGTTACAATAGAAACACTATATTTGTTACACCATAAATGCTATATATGTTTCAATGCGAATGCTATATATGTTACAACACAAATGTTGTATAAATTACATTGCAAATACTATATACATTATAATACAAATGCATTAAATATAAAAACACAAACATTGTATATGTTACAACACAAATGTTGTATACATTACAAACACAAATGTTATATACATTACAATGCAAACAATATGTACATTACAGTTCAAATGTTGTATTGGTTACAACACAAATGTTGTATATACATTACAAATAATATATATGTTACAATGCAATTGCTATATACTTACAATGAAAATGTTGTTTATGTTACAATGCAATTACTGTATACATTATAATGAAAAAGCTATATATTTTACAAAACAAATACTATATATGTTGCAACACAAATGCTATATAAGTTACAACATAAATGATGTATATATTGCAATGCAAACATTATATATTTTATAATGAAAATGTTGTATACATTACAATGTAAATGTTATATATGTTACAATACACTATAATATAAACATTGTATATTGTTAAAATGCAAATGCTACATTATATGTTATATATGTTACATATGTTATATTATATATGCAAATGTTATATATGCAAACAGTATAATATAAACATTATATAACATTATATATGTTATGTATGTTACATTATATATGTTACAATACAACATAAACATTATATATTGTTAATGTAGTATACGTTAAAATGCAAATGCTATATACTTTATAATATAAACATTGTATACATTATAATGTAAATGTTGTATATGTTACCATGAAAATTCTATATACGCTACAACAAAAACACTATATATGTTATAATGCAAATGTTGTATATGTTATAATGTAAAAGCTATGTGTGTTACAACATAAATATTGATTATGTTACTATGCAAACACTATATACAATACAATGCAAATGATGTATATGTTACAATGGAAATGTTTCATATGTTACAATGCAAATGCTATATATATTACAATGCAAATGTTGTAAATGTTTCATTTCATATGCTATATATGTTACAATGCAAATGATATATATGTTACAACACAAACACTATATATGTGACAATGTAAACACTATATACATTACATTACAAATGATGTATATGTTACAATGCAAACATTGTATATGTTACAATGCAAATGCTGTATATGTTACTACACAAACATTCTATAAGTTATAATGCAAACATTCTATATGTTACAATGAAAACAGTGTATATGTTACAGTGCAAATGCTATATATGTTACACCACAAATATTGTATATGTTATAACACAATTATCATATACATTACAACACAAACATTGTATACATCACAATGCAAATAATGTATACATTACAATGAAAATGATGTATGCATTACAACACAAGTGTTATATATGTTATAATACAAATGATGTATACATTACACCACAAAAATTGTATACATTACAACATAAACACTATATATATTACAACACAAAGTCTATATACATTACAACCCAAATACTGTATATGTGAGAATGCAAATGTTGCATAGATTACAAAGCAAATATTGTATATTTTACAACGAAAGTGCTGTATATGCTACAAAATAAATGAAGCATATGTTACAACACAAATGTTGCATACATTACAATGCAGATGTTGTATATATCATAGTGAAAATGCTATAAATATTGTAATGCAAATACAATATATGTTATAACACAAATATTGTATATGTTATAATGCAATTGTTGTATACATCAAAATGCAAATGTTGTATATATCACAAATACAATATTTGTTACAACATAAATATTGTATATATCACAATGAAAATGTTGTATATTCTACAATACAAATGTTGTATACATTACAATACAAATACTATATATGTTACAACATAAATATTGTATATTTGTTACAAATATTGTATATTTGTTACAAATATTGTATATATCACAATGCAAATGTTGTATATGTTACAATACAAATGTTGTATACATTACAATACAAATTCTATATATGTTACAACACAAATATTCTATATGTTACAATACAAATGTTGTATATGGTACAATGCAAATATTGTATACATTACAATGCAAACTTTGTATACATTATAATGCAAATGTTAAATATGTTGCAATGCAAATATTGTATATATGTTACAATGTAAACATTAAATATGTTACAATGCAAATGCTATATATGTTACCACGTAAATGGTGTATATGTTACAATGCAAATATTTTATATTTTACAATGCAAATGTTGGATACATGCATTGCAAATACTGTATATGTTACGATACAAATATTGTATATATTACAATGCAAATGCTATATACATTACAACACAAATATTGTATATGTCATAATGCAAATGTTATATAATTACCATGTAAATAATGAATATGTTACAACACAAATGTTGTATATGTTACAATGTAAACATTGTATACTTTACAATTACAACACAAACATTGTATACATTACAACTTAAATGATGTATACGTTATATTGCAAACACTAAATATGTTACATCGCAAACACTTTATATGTTTCAATGCAAATGTTATATACGTTACAACACAAATGTTATATATGTTACACTGAAAATGTTGTACACATTACAACAGAAATATTATATACGTTACAATACAAACACTATATACATTACAACACAAAAGTTGTATACATTATAATGCAAATACTTTAAATGTAAATGCACACATTATATAGATTACAATGCAAATGATGTAAATGTTAAATGCGCACATTATATAGATTACAATGCAAATGATGTATACATTACGACACGAATATTGTACATGTTACAACACAAATATTGTATATGTCACAACACAAATGCTATATGCAGTACAATGCAAATACTATATACATTACAATGCAAATTTTGTATACATTACAGTGCAAATGCTATATATGTTACAATGTAAATGTTGTATACGTTACAATTCAAATGTTGTATATGTTACAATGCAAATATGTTACTACATAAACATATTAAACCTTACAATGCACATGCTTTATACATTACAACACAAATGTTGTATAGGTTACAACCCAAACAATCTATACATTACAATGCAAATACTATATATATATTACAATGCAAACATGATATATATCACACTACAAATGTTATGAATTACAATGCAAATGTTGTATATGTTACAATGCAAATATTGTATACATCATAATTCAAATGTTGTGTACCTTACAATGCAAATTCTCTATACATTATAACACAAATGCTATGTACTTTATAATGCAAATGTTGTATATGTTACAATGCAAATATTGTATACATCATAATTCAAATGTTGTGTACCTTACAATGCAAATTCTCTATACATTATAACACAAATGCTATGTACTTTATAATGCAAATGTTGTAATTGTTAATACACAAATTTTATATTCGGTAAAATGCAAATGCTCTATAGATTACAATTCAAACATTGTATACATTATACCACAGATACTATATACATTATAATTAAAATGTTATTAAAGTTACAATTCAAACATTGTATACATTACGATGCAAATATGATATATGTTAGAATATAAATGTTGTAAACTTTACAACACAAATACTATATATATTACAATGCAAACGTTGTATACGTTACAACACAAATTACTATATACATTACAATACAAATGCTATATATGTTACAACACAAATATTGTATATATTACAATGCAATTATTGTATATGTTACAATGTAAATGTTATATACATTACAACAAAAACATTGTATATGTTACAATGCAAATGGTGTGTATATTATCATGCAAATTTTATATAAATTACAATGCAAATATTGTATATGTTATAGTGTAAATATTGTATGCATTGCAAAGCATATGTTGCATATGTTACAATTGAAACACTATATACATTACAATGCAAATACCATACATGCTACAATGCAAATATTGTATACATTACAATGCAAATACTATATACATTACACCACAAACACTCTATACATTACAACACAAATGTTGTATATGTTACAATGCAAATGTTGTATACATTACAATGCATACATCTATGGCTGACTATACAAATGTTATATATATATATATATATTACAATATAAATGTTATATACATTACATTACAAATGATGTATACATTGTAACACAAACATTGCATATGTTAAAAGGCAAACAATGTATACATTACAATGCAAACATTGTATACGTTACAAAGTAAATGTTATATACATTACAAAGTAAATGTTATATATGTTACAATGCAAATGTTGTATATATTATAACAATGCAAATGTTGTATATATTATAACAATGCAAATGCTATATATATTATAATGAAAATGTTGTATATGTTACAATAAAAACATGGTATACATTACAATGCAAATGTTGTATACATTACAACACAAATGCTATTTACATTACAATGAAAATACTATATATGTTACAATGAAAATGTTATAAACATTACAATGAAAAAATTGTATATATTACAACATAACTGTTGTATATGTTATAATGCAAACACTATATACATTATAATGCAAACATTTTATATGTTACAATGCAAATAATGCATACATTACAATGCAAACATTATACATGTTACAAAAAAAATATTGTGTACATTATAATGCAAATGTTGTATACATTACAACACAAATTCTATATACGTTACAACACAAACATTATATACGTTACAATGCAAATGTTGAAAATATTACAATAAAAACCTTGTATAAGTTACAATATAAATGTTGTATATGTTACAATGCAAACATTGTATACATTACAATACAAACACTATATATGTTACAATACAAATGATGAATACATTACAATGCAAATATTGTACATGTTACAATACAAACACTATATAAGTTACAATGCAAACACTATATACACTACAATGCAACTATTGTATATATTATAATATAAATGTATATATGTTACATTGCAAACATGTTTTATATTACAACACATATGTAAATATTACAATGCTAATGATGTTTGCATAAAAATGCAAATGTTATATATGTTACAACACAAATATTGTACATGTAACAATGTAATTGCTATATACATTACAAAGAAAATGATGTATACATTATAATGGAAACACTATATACTTAACAATGTAAATGTTGTATACATTACAATACAAATATTGTATACATTACAATGTAAATATCATATACATTACAATGTAAATATTATATACATTACAATGCAAACATTTTATATGTTACAATGCAAATGTTGTATATGTTACTGCTACAAATGAGGTATACATTATAACACAGATATTGTATACATTACAACACAAATGATATATATACATTACAAAATAAATATGATATACATTACAATGCCGTTGCTATCACTACAAATAAATTATGGATTTAGAAATGAAAATTTGAAATGCCCAAATCCATTTTAAAATTTGGAATGGATTTGAAATGGATTAGAAATGGAATCTACAAAACCAAGAAATAATAGAAACATAAAATATTTCAATTGCTAAATAGCGATGGAAATATTTAAGTTTTTTATTCCATCATGAGTAGCAATGCGAAGTAAGGTTCAGTTATGCTTGCATGATATTTAGCAATGGAAACTTTGCATCCATTTATAATTAGTAATAGAATGTCTATTTGTTTCTAATATTTGTGAGGGATATTAATTTCATCACTAAATAAGAAATGACATGCATATCCATTGCTAATTCATTTAAAATGATTATACATCGAAAAGATATTTGTTTATATTTTATTGATTAAAATAATTTTCATTGCTAAAATATGATAATTAATTTTTAAAGAATACTTCAAAACTTCGAACATTCTTAGGGTTTTAGGGATTTTTGGTTTTGATTCTAATTTCATTCGAATCATATGTGGATTGCCTATCCTCCATATATTGATCGATGCACATTTAATTCCATATTTGAGGTATGAAATTATGATTTTCATGTTATCTCATATGTATCATATTTTGGAATATCTATATTTTTGTGTTTTCATGCTATGTATAATTTCTTTTCATTTTTAACATTGATATTGAGTTCTATCTTATATGTTTTGTTGAATGATTATAAATATAATTGATAAATAATATTTTTTTATATTACTTTACATATTTTCCTCGTATTTTGATTTGTCAAATTATTTTTGTAACCTTATTGAGTAATAAATTTTAGTGAATTTTGTTTTTGACCTGTAGTTAAGATTATAACAATTAATTTTCATTTTGTTTCCTTACTAGAATTACATGAAATTTAATAATTTCAAAAATATTAACTCATATTAATCACGCAACCTTAATAATAAATAATTTATAATTAAACAAATACTAAAAGTTAATTTGAAATAAGAATAAGAATAGAAAAAAAAAGATTATGAGTGTCATTAATTAAATTAGTGAAATGAAACGAATTGTTGTAAAACTAACAAAAAATTAGAAGCTAATTTAAAAATTTATATAGTTGCTTTATCTATATTTCACTAAAATTATAATAAAAAAAATAATACTCACATTTATTTAATATTTAAAAAAAATCATATAACATGTCACATGTGGTATATGACTTTGCATACTACATACTTCATATAGATTAGAATATTTTCCCATTCATTTATTAATGTTCTTCATTGATAGTTAATTTATTTTTTTTATGTTTTTTCAATGATAAAATTTAATATATTGATAATGATAATTTATTTATTATTTCATAAAATGTAATATATTTATCTAATTATGTAGTACTCATTATTAATTTAGAAGTTAATAATTATGACATTGCAAATTTTTATTTATTTCTTTTTTTAATGCAATTTCATTCAATATAGATAAATATTAAATATTTAGTTTTATGTAAATGAAAAAAATATAACTTATGTTTTTAGAAAAATATTTAAGACATTGGAACAACCTACCTTATCTAATTTTAATCAAAATTATCTAATAATTATTTTATTACAGTTTATATGTTAGATTTATGCAATCACTACATATTTATTACAAATAGATCTCTATGTATATTATTATAATTCAAAAAATGTTAATGTAATGTATTATAAGAATATAAGATATTATACGATATGATTGTCAATGAATAATATAAGACTAAAAGATGAGGTTTTAAATGATGAATTTATAGATGGGATTGAAGAATTTTATTACCTTTGCTGAAAAAATAGCATGAATTTATGGATGAAAAAAAAATAAGATGTCCGTGTAATACTCGTAAATGTCAAAATAAAAGTTTCTATGATGTGGACACAATGTAATATCATCTTGCAAGAAATATATTTGTTAGTAACTATTATGTTTGGCATAAACATGAGGAATTAGTTGTGCCACAAATAACTAAGCATTATGCACCTAAAAATATTGATTCAATAGTTGTAATGAAATTTGCTAATCCCAACGATGCATGTGAATCAATTTTGAAGAATATTATTGGATCTTCATTAAATTCAGATATTGCTGACAATATCCCTATACCATCAGTAAAATAATTTTATGAAATACTAAGAGCTTCAGAAAAAGAGGTTTGGGAAGGTAATCCATATGACCACTCAAAGTTATCTATAGTGGCGAAACTAATGAATTAAAAGGCAAAGCATCATTTTTTATAAAGGTATTATGATGAAATATGTCAGTTGTTATCTTAACTATTACCAAAGAATAATATTATGATAGATAGTTTTTATTACACAAAGAAGTTAATGTGAGGTTTGGGTTTGTCGATGGAAAAAATATGTTAATGAATTAATGATTGCATGATATATTAGAGCATAGACAATGAAGAAATTGCACGTAATTTCTGTAATTATCATCGGTACAAAAAAAATAAATTTAAAAGGCAAAAAATAAATATTTCTCACAAGAAGATAAATTATTTTCCATTGACTCCTCATTTGCAAAAATTATTTGCATCTGATGCTGCTGCTAATGATATAAGCTAGCATAAATAATATATTATTGAAGATGACATGATACGACACTACTTAGATTCTCCTTCTTAGAAATATTTTGATGATTTTTGTCCATCTTTTGTAGATGATGTTAGATTAGAGTTTTGCACAAATAGATTTCTGTCATTTAAAAAAATAGGCAATAATACTCTTCATGAATGGTTATTGTTATACATTATAATTTAACACCATAGATGTACATAAAAGTTGAATACATATTTTTGTATGTTATCGAACCTAGTTCGAGAAATTTAAAAGACAAATTTGATATTTTTTATAGCCCCTTATAGAAGAGCTCACAAATTTGTGGGAGGATGGTGTCGAAACATATAATATATCTAGAAAGCAGAACTTCAAAATACAAGCAGCACTTATGTGGACTATAAGTGACTTTCCTACATATTCAATGTTATCTAGATGGAGTATTAAAGGAAATTAGCTTCTCCTTATTGCATGAAGGACTCAGATACATTTTATCTGAGTAAAGAAGAAAAAACTTCTTGATTTGATAATCACCATAAATTCTTACAAATAGAATATCCATTTCAGAAGAATATTAATGCATTTAAGAAAGACCATAATATTGTTAAAAGTACACCACCATTGAGATCAGGTGAGAAAATATTAGAAGTACTTGAAGGATATGGATTAAAAAATGTTATGAATATTGATGCAGATTGCATTAATGCATAAATTTCTAAGAATTATCACTGTGGTTGGAAGAAAAAAAGTATCTTTTCAAATTTTCCCTATTGGAAAATAAATTTGTATCTTTTCAAATTTGCCTTATTGGAAAATAAATCTTATTAGACACAACTTAGATGTGATGCATATTGAGAAGAATATTTTTTTAATAATATTTTTAATACTATAATTAATGTGGAAGGAAAACCAAAAGATAATGCAAAATCAATAAAGGATTTGAAAGAGTTATGCCCACATCTATAGTTACACAATGACTAATTAACGAATAAATTCTATAAGGCTTGTTATTGTATTAAAAAAGATACCAAGGAAGATTTGTACAAATAGTTGATGGAGCTTTAGGTTCCTTGATGGATATGTATATAACATGAGTAGATGTGTTGATATGAAGAAATATAAGTTATTTGGAATGAAAAATCATGACTACCATGTATTCATGCAGAGGCTTGTATCCATAGCATTCTATGAATTACTTCCACAAAATGTTTGGGAAGCATTGACTAAATTAAGTCTTTTTTTTAGAATCTCACTTGTAATATCATGAGAAAGGAAGAAATGAAGTAATTATAAAATGACATCCCTATTATTTAATGCAAACTTGAGCATATTTTTCCTACTAGATTTTTTGATTCCATGGAACATCTCACATTTTACTTTCCTTATGAATCCATGATACTAGGCCCTATGCAATATAGATGGATATATCCATTTGAAAGGAAATATAAAAATTATAATGTATGCATCGAATATTTTTTTTTCTAATATATATCAATTTTAGATATCTTAGAAAATTGAAAAATAATATTTGAAATAAAGCCAAATACGAAGGATCAATATGCAATGCCTACTTGGTTGAAGAGGCTTCGATATTTTGTGTGCACTACTTTTGGTCACAGTTATATAATTGACATAATAAATTATCACCAAATAATTTTATGGTATGAAGGATTGATTAGAAGAAAATGATATGCTTTCTATTTTCAGACATGCGGATAGATTGTATGGTAGAGTAACATCCAAATATTTTTTTTTGATGACCTAGAGTATCTTGTTGCACACATATATATTTTATTGAACTACGAGGATGTTACACCTTATACTGAGTGAGAGTTAACAATTTCATAAACTCATTTATTTGTCATTGTATGCGATATAACATTTTAATTATTCAATATACCTTCAATTTTGTTTTTGAGGAATATTGTTCAGGAATTAATGCAAATAGAATCACATATTGATAATGATTCAATTAATTCAATGATTGAAAAGGATTTTTTAAATTAGTTTGAAAAATATGTCAATATATAACTTATCATTCTTGGTTCTAAATAGTTATATGCAATATTATATATGTATGAATTTATCATTTATCATTTTGTAGGTATAATTTTCATTATCAAATATATATAATAAACAAATGAAAGATTTTACAAAAGGACTATTATAAAGTTTATAAATGTATCTCATACATTATGTAGATAGATACAAATTAAATTGTAGACTTTAAAACATAGTTCAAATACAAATACAATAAATAGAAATGTTTACATCAAAGAGTCTAATGAAACTTCATGTACTACTAATTTTCATGGTCGACTTATTGAAATTCTATATGTGCAGTATCATGTTTTATTTGTTAAAGGATTGTTCTATTTAAGTGTGAATAGTTTTATATTATTCCAAATATGAGTACTAGAATTCATCATCAATACAATCTTTTTGATGTGTACCATAATAAATTATATTGTAAGTACAAGCTATTTATTCTTGTGGTACAAACTGAACAAGTGTCATACACCATTTATCCAACCACAAAAAGAAATCTGTGTCACTGGTGGGCAATATGTAAAATATAACCTAGATTAGGTATTGAAGTTGTTGAAAAGGATATTATGGTCACTCCATCATGTGTATTAGTATTTCAAGAAAATAATGTGGAACTTCATTCAATCATTCGTGGGGCAGATGATGACCTTCAAAATTTACTAATTGAATGTGAAAATTATTTGAACATTGACGATGATAATGTTGAATAAGATAAAGATAATTTCTTAGAAATTTATGATGATGACTAGAAATTCATTGGCTACAGTGTTATTTTCTCATTCACATTTTGTAATCGTTAAAAAGTTGATGTTAAATTAAAATTATTTAATTTCTTTTTCTAATATCAATGTGTTTATCATTATGTCTTTTTTATTATGTTATTTTCATATAATATTTTTATTGCCTCTATATATTTTAATATTTATGTAACTTGATATAGGTATGAGAGTTAGCCATTTAAGTGGCAGAGGATCTCAAGGTGTGAGGAGGGGTAGAGGTAGTCAATTAATAGTTCATGGAGGAGAAAATCTATATGTATATATTCAGTAACGAAAATACTACAAATATATTTCTACATTCTCCTACATGTATGGAGGAAACTTTGGTATCACCTCATCATGACATATACAGATTTACAACCATAGATATTTTATCTTTGTCTCATTTTTTAATAGAAGATACTGATAGTTCCATTTCACCTAACTTAGGAGGCCCATGCATTGGTACTATAGGAGCGATACTGGCAGGATATTCATAGTCCTTAATTTGCATGCCAAGTAATGAGAAAATCTTCATTCGACCCACAATTGACAATAAATAGTATGTTGCTTTCTTAAATTTACTACAACCATTCATTATTATTTTTCATATTTTTCAGTTCAATTAAATATAAAATAAAATTTGAATGAAATTATATATATATTATAATTTTTGAAGTTTGGTATTTGACAATAATATCAACGTATGATATTGCTACTTATTGAACATTATCATTTATAATAATAAAAATAAAATTTAATTTAGTAGCAACAAAAAATGTGTATTTTGTTTATATGTATATGTATGTGATGATTTTAAATTACTTACAAATTTATTCCTTCTACTTCGCATACAATCGAAAAGATATTAAAGGAGGAACTAGTTACAAAGAGTGTGAAGTGGAGCAAAGTGCCCCCAAGTAAGTAAAAATTTTATTGGGAAGAATTTGAGGTGCATCTTTCAGGCTTTTATTTTTTTTTTCAATTTGGTATAATATGATATACTCTAAAAATAAATGCATTACAATGTATTATTTTTTAATTTGATTTTTACAGAAAAAATACAAATGGAATAACCCTTTGGTGGTGTTAGTGAAGGATACATGGAAACATGTTGTAAGTGTGAGATACAAAGACAAGTTTGACAAATAGAGAAAAAAGTATAGTAAAGATACAAAGCCTAATAATATCCTCCTTAGCATTTGTATAAAGTGGTGGGAATACTAGAATAACGAGAAGTTCAAGGCATTGTCTCAGGTGGCTTCACATAATCATCGATCAGAAAAAGCAGGTGAGGGATTAGAACTTTCAAAACATATTAGAGATTCAAAGGTGACCTACCAACATTCAGTAAATCTAGTATAATTATATTTTATTTTTTTATTATTTAAATTTTTATAATCCAAAGGATAATATCCTTGTGATAATGAATTATGTACATTAATAGTAACTAATCTTTATTTTCAGAAGACTGAGTTAGGATATCCATCGACATCGTTTGAGATATTCAAGAATATACACAAGAAGAAGGATGTATCATTTGTGGCCAAGATTTCAAATAATATAAATTGAGCTTCTCATTTTGTACTTGTAGTTTCATTTGATAAATTGCAAAAATTTAAAAGTAAAGAAATTTTAAATATTGATTATTTGGTATTAACTGTAGATAAAATGCAAACTCAAGTATACTTTTTTTACTATAACTTATGATTTATTATTTATGAACTCAGTAAATGTAGTTACTAAATTCATTTATAAACTTTTTTGTAGTAGCAAGAGGACAATTTTTTGTGTTAGCATATAATTTCATATAATAAAGTAATTGAAAAGTTATGTTATTTTTTAACAATTATAGGAAGCTATGGAAAATATGGTTGTAATTGTTTCTCAATTGACATATCCTTCTACATAGGCGCAAGAGATTGATGTTGCACATATATACCTTTAGGCTGTCGATATGGAGATGATAAAATAACTAGTGTATGGTCTCGGTACTCATGCATCTACATTTTATATAGGTTCTATTTGGATTTCTTCATCATCATCTTTCAATTACAATAACATGTTTGATGAGAGGTTGTAGGAAGAGATGCAAGATTTTCAGGATACATTACAAAGTAAAAATGAGGAAATACAAAAGGAAATCAAAGAATTCAAAAAAATAGGGTGAAAGATTGAAAAGAGATGAGGAAAGAATAAAAAGAGTGGAGGAGAGAATAAAAAGAGAGGAGAAAAGAATGAAAAGGGAGGAGGAAAGAACGAAAAGAGAAGAAGAAATATAATTGAAGACTTTGAAGAATGATAAAATTATGTGCAGGTTGGCGGTGACATCATCTATTTTTTATCATTATGAAGAGGATCCATTCAGATCTCTAGAGTACAATACTCACCAGGAGAAGGAATAGTAATTATTTGTGATGTGTTAATAATTTTTTGCAACATATATTTTTCATCTCTAATTATGGTTTTTGTGTTAAGTTTTTTTAATTACTTTATAAATTGTGTTTTCAAATTTATGGATATTTATGTTTGTTATCTGATATTTTATTTTATGGTAGATATTATGTGAATATCATTTGATGAATAATATATTGACATACTTATTCAGTTGTATGTCATATAGTATTTGTACGTAATTGTATATAGTATACAACATAGAGAAACTATACAAATGGAATTTGTTCCCATTGTAGACAATATAAATGGAAATTTTGGTTTCTAAATAGAAACGGATTCTTACATTTATTTGATGATTCATTGCTTATTTAGAAATGTATTATATGTTTTTGTTTTTTTTTCGTATTAAATTAGCAATAAAATCCAAGATCCCTTTATTGTCACAAAATTAGAGACGAAAAATATCTGTTGCTATTTATAAAATATTATTACGTAATCCATTTCTAAAATTTAGATTGAATGATTATAAAAATAAAATCAATCCATTTCTAAGTACATCGCTATTCAACTATAGCGACAAAATTTGAAATGAAATTGGGCGTTTCTAATTCCGTCTTTTCTTGTAGTGTATATACATAACATAAATACTTTATAAGTTACAATGCAAATAATGTAATGTTACAAACAAAAATAGTATATGTTACAACGTAAATGTTGTATATGTCACCATACAAAATTTATATACATTACGATGCAAATAATGTGTCATATAGATTATAACAAAAATGTTGTATTTGTTACAAGGTAAATATTGTATACATTACAATGCAAATGTTATATATATATATATTACAATGTAAATGATGTATATATTATAATATAAATGTTGTATATGTTTCAAATCAAATATTGAATATATTACAACACATATGCTCTATACATTACAAAGTAAATAGTGTATATGTTACAACTCAAATAGCTTATACATTACAACAAACATAGCACTCTCGGCGTATGTTTTATCAGCGTCATGTTTCATCAGCGTCATGTTTCATGGCAAGAGCCATATTCTCCGGCTCTGTTCCAAGACCCCGTCTTTCACTAACACAGTGATCCTGCCCATCATCTCCTCAAGTATTTCCACTCTCTCAGAAGACCAATCACAGTCCTTCAGCATCAACGAAAAATCTTTCTGCCGCACTTTCCTGGAATGCTCCAATCGGAATTCGTTACTTATTGGAAAGCAAGCACACAGTCACATGATTGTTTCTGCGTTCACTCCTACTGTATTTGTTCATAACTGTTTGATCAAAATGTACGTGAAATGTTCACGCATGAAAGATGCACAGAAAGCGTTTGACAAAATGATTGATAGAGATACTGTGTCTTACAACACAATGGTGTTTGGGTATGCAGAGTGCGGGGAAATGGGGACTGCTAGGAGTATATTTGATAGAATGCCTAAGAGGGATGTGGTAACATGGAATTCCATGATTTCTGGGTTTTCACAGAACAGTGAGTTTACAATGTCCATTGGTGTTTTCATAGAGATGGGGAGATCGAGGGTAGAGTTTGATCGAACAACTTTGGCTATTGTTTTGAATGTATGCGCGGCTTCAAAAGCATGCGATGTGGCAATTCAGATTCACAGTCTTCTGATTCGCGTAGGATTTTACAGCGACGCGTTTCCTGGGAGTGCCTTGGTTGATACGTATTCAAAGTGCAAGAGGTTAGATGATTCTCTCTTGGTTTTTTATGAAATTGCTGACAAAAATTGGGTTTCATGGAGCGCGATAATTGCTGGTTGTGTTCAAAATGATCGTCATGCGGATAGCTTGGACTTGTTTAAGGAGGCACAAAATGAAGGCGTAGTGATCGGCCAATCCATATATGCAAGCGTTTTGAGATCTTGTGCGGGTTTTTTTGCCTTAAAACTTGGCTCCCAATTACACTGCCATGCCCTAAAGAATGCTTTTGGATCAGATATTATTGTTGCAACTGCAACTTTAGATATGTATGCAAAATGTGGGTGCGTGGAAGATGCTCAAAAACAGTTTAATTCGATGCCAAAACGTGGGTTGCAGTCTTATAATGCAATTATTGTTGGGTATAAGAGGAACGATCATTGCCTTCCTGCTTTGCGTGAATTTTATCACTTGATGAATTCTGGACTTGGTTTCAACGAAATCAGTCTGTCTGGTGTTCTTGGGGCTTGCGCATCAATGAGAGGTTATTTGGAAGGGATCCAAGTACACGGAATAGCATCCAAGAGTTCTTTGAAGCACAACGCCTGTGTGGCAAATGCTATTCTTGACATGTATGGCAAATGCGGAGCGCTTAAAGAAGCACGCAACGTGTTCGATGAAATGCTAACGAGAGATGCTGTTTCTTGGAATGCTGTAATTACAGCTCACGAGCAGAATGGAAACGAAAAGGAAACGTTCTCTCTCTTCAAATCGATGCTCCGCTCAGGAATGGAGCCCGATGAGTTCACCTACGGCAGCCTATTGAAAGCTTGTTCGGATCAACGAGATTTAACGAGCGGCACGCAGATCCACAACAGAATCATTAAGTCTGGGATGGATTCGGAACTATTCGTGGGAGGTGTTCTTGTTGACGTGTACTGCAAGTGTGGAATAATGGAGAGAGCAGAAAACATCCACGAGAGAATCAAAGAAGAAGAAATTGTTTCATGGAATGCAATTATTTCTGGATTCTCTATGCAAAGAAAAGGAGAAGATTCTCAGCGATATTTCTCCGAGATGTTGAAGATGGGTGTGAACCCAGATAAGTTCACCTATGCAACAGTTGTTGATACGTGTGCGAACTTGGCTACCATTGGGCTCGGAAGGCAAATCCACGCTCAAATCATCAAGCTGAAGTTGTTATCAGACACATACATATGCAGCACTCTGGTGGACATGTACTCGAAGTGCGGTAACATGCAAGATTCTAGGCTAACATTTGAAAAGTCGCTCAAACGAGATTTCGTGACGTGGAATGCGATGATTTGTGGGTATTCTCAACATGGCCTTGGAGAAGAAGCTCTGGAAATCTTCAAGAAGATGGTTCTTGAGAATGTAAAACCGAATCATGCAACTTTTATTTCAATCCTTCGAGTGTGCGCCCACATGGGTCTTGTTGATCAGGGTTTGCACCACTTCGATGCTATGCGAAGTGAATATAATTTAGACCCCCAACTAGAGCATTACTCATGTATGGTGGACATAATAGGAAGATCCGGGCGCGTTGGAGACGCCATGAAACTTATCAGAGACATGCCGTTTGAGGCAGACGCCATTACATGGCGAACTCTTCTTAGTATTTGCAAGATGCATGGGAATGTGGACGTTGCTGAAAAAGCTGCCAGAGAACTTGTGAAGTTAGACCCACAAGACGCCTCTGCCTATATTCTGATATCAAATATTTATGCTGATGCTGGTATGTGGGGCAAAGTCTCCCAGATGCGAACCATAATGAGGCATGCGAAGCTCAGGAAGGAACCAGGTTGCAGTTGGATCGAAGTGAAAAATATGTTGCATATGTTTCTTGCCGGAGACAAGGCCCACTCCAAATCCAGAGAATTATATGAGTGTTTAGAACTGCTAATTGGTGAGCTGAGACAAGTTGGATTTATCCCTAATGTTGAACTTGATGATCCAGATGATTAGAACAAAACATTCCATATAATTTTGTATACAACATAGGCCACGTCAATCAAGTTTTAGATCGCATATTAATAGAATATGCCCTAAACATTACTTATATTGTATATTTGTATTCATTGATGATCCATAAACAGACGCCCGCACATGCAAAATCAGATGTGCACACATGCACAAACACACACAGCACAGCCACATGCACACGCACATACTTAATTTGATTTTTATATATAAATATTTCAATTTGGTACATATATGATACATACTGTGTGATCGGTTAGTTTGTTGTAGTTTTTTAGTGCACTAAAAATTAATTATTTTGAATCTAGTGTATATTTTTTTAATTATGAAAAATTTGGTGCAAAACAATCTATCTTTTTTCTTCACATCTACTCTGTTATCTATTGTTTCGACATTTCCTTAATTATCTATCTCCTTGATTCATGTGCTATACCCCTTTTTAAAATAGAAAACATTTTATTCTTAGATATCTGTACATATATGTAATGTAACAAAAATAAAATAAAACAAAATATTAAATTACATCATAAAATTAAACTAAATTTAATTTTAAACTTAACCAAATTTAATTTCATTCAAACCAATTAACCTAACATGTTTGGCTGATGTGGTCTGCCAATTAGGGCAGACCCAACAAAATGTTCGTCCACAAAATATTTTTTGAACCAAAAAAACTCCATAAAAATCAAAACTCATAACATTGTCCTTATTAAAGAAAATTTATAAACTTTGAAAATCTAACTTGTAATGCTTTCAACGTAACAATTTTTCATTTTCATTTTTTGACTCATTATATATATACACACTAAATAGCCTCTAGATTCTCATCAAACAACTACTCATATATTGTGAGGCTTCCCTATCAATGTTCGTACTAATATTATAGCTATCTAGTTTAGTTTTAAACCTAATATGGAAGGACATACACATACATATACATACACATACACATACACATAAACATACACATACACATATACATATAGACACATTCATTCACATCCTTCTAAAAATTTTCTTTTTCAAGTTTTATTTTCTAATTAAATATAAATCAGTTAAATCTTCGATACATCATCGCTTGCATAAGAATGTGTTATGGAATAAAAGCACATCAATAATTTTAAAAAGAAAATCCAACCTCAATTCTTTAAAATAAGCTAGATAATAAATGAAATACAAGCTAAAAGTGATTTGAGGTTGCGAAGAAATTAAAAGAGGAGATAACTTCTTTTTATAAGAAAATATCAAAAATCCATAAAGGATTTCAAATGTGGCTAGGTGAATGTGACCTATCCACAAATTGACTAAACTTTCCCCCACTTGAAGTTCACCTTCCTCACTTGCTAATTTCATGTTTGTTTATGTTCTTGCTAAGTTATATGAGGTTATACACTATTCAAATTTATTTATGTTGATTGGTTTAGTCATAACATTTGCTAGGTTTTCATTAATACGATTCTTTTGCATATCCACACTTCCTTTTACATTTCTCAATCAAAGTGATTTTGTACTAGGATATATTTTATTTTATCTTTGAGTAAAATACTTGATTCATTGCTAATTGTAGAATATGATAACTATCATAAAATAAAGTTATTTTATTTTATTTGTATCCAAGCACTTTTAATAGAAGTTGACATACTATAATATAGCTTTAAAACCCAACTTATAACTCTCATAGAAAGAGCAAAAATATAGTCTATGTTGGACTTATTATTATCAATATTCCTAGTGTGTTCTACATCCACACTACCCCTGATAATAAAGTCCAAACTTGTATATCATATAACGAGATTTGAGATTCCTCTAATATATCTAAGAACCTTCTTCATAGCAGTCTAATGCTCTTTGTCAAAATTTGTCATTAATTGACTAACTACTTCAACTACTTGTGCAATGTATAGTCATATAGAAATCATAGCAAACATCAAAGTTACTACTACAAATACATATGATTCTATAGATATCCCCCTCCTCTCTTCTTCAATACTTGGACTATATTTGAAGAAAACTTGAAATTAATATAAAGTGAGAGAGAAATTAGTTTATTATCTTGTATGTTGTTACGACACAAGATCTTGTTAATTTATTCTTTTGAGAGAGACAAATCTTCATGTTATTTTTATCTTGGTAAATTTATATCCATAGAATCTTATTTTCTACTCCTAAGTCATTCATATCAAATGTCCTAACTAACCATGCCTTCAAATTTTTGGATTCCACTTTTATAAAGTTATGTTGGCAATGTCATCTAATAATAGAATGATGAAATCATTTTCATCCTCAAATCTTTTGTAGTACAATAGTCTAAACTAAATTTATTGTATCCAATGCTAATGATAAATAAATCAAATTTTTTATAATAACATCTCAGTGCCGATTTGAGACCATGTAGAGATTTGTTCAACATGAAAACAAAATTCACCTTGCCTATTTCAGGAATACTCTTTGGCTGAAACATATAAATTTCTTCTTCAAATTCTCCATGAATAAATATTTGTTTGACATCTAATTATTCCAAATATAAATTGAACATAACACACAATGTCATGACTATTGTAATTGTGGTAAGATGAACCACTACAAAAATAATTTCATTAAAGCCAATGTATTCTTTCTAAGTATATCCTTTTATTACCAATTTAGTATGATACTATTTTATTTGATCATTACTATTCCACTTGATCTTGTAGACCTATTTATTACCAATGAATTTTTTTTATACGGAAATGGTATTAGCTTCCATATCTTATTTTTATGTAGAGTTTCAATTTTTTCATAAAATATTATTGATTCTACATTTTCTATTAAAAGATAATATGGAATACTGCTCTTTATAATATACTCTAAGTGCTAAGCTAATGACCTTATATCATAAGTTGGTCAACTAACTAATAGATTCTTAGACTCAACTTATTTTTATACCTCATGCTCATGTGCTTCCTCCATTGAAACTAGAGTTTCTCATGTCAGGTTACATTTCACTTGTACATTTATAGTATATGAAACTTTTTTCAATCTTTACTAATAATATCTTTATGGTCATTGTGAATTTATTATACTGTTTAATTTTATTTATTAGGTAGTGTTCCAAAATCATGATGTTGAGAGCATCTCCTCAATAGAGATCCACAAGTGCATGGGTCATACAAGTGATAAAGAAGACTTCCATCCTAATATTAATCTCATAGGAATTGCATCCAAAATTCAATTATTTAATAGCGAGACAACTCAATTTTAATAAAATGGATATTTGGATAGTAGAATCAATCTTAGATTCATGAATTTTTTTAATTTATTTGATATTTGTTCAAATATGCTCAAATTATATTATATTTAGAGATAGAATAAAAGTTAGTATATTATGCAATGACTTTTTTTTTAATGGAATACAAGATAGTTATCACCATGGAGGCCATCTTAATGATGATCCCCTTGTAGTTGTCCACTTGGTACATCATTGTCGAGACAATAAATTATCGCTACACAAAATTTATTTATAATCTCATAGCTTTTAGACAATTTTTCAACTACCTTTGATAATTATTATGTATACATACTCTTATTCTATGGTCTTAGAGGTCATAAAAACTAAGAACTAACATAGTTTTTAAGTATATGTATTTTTATCTTTATTAAAATCATACTTGTATAATTAATATTTGTTTCCCTCAAATTTTACTAGTGGGAACTAAATGAGTAAAAACAACTCAAAGAGCATGCCACCACCTTATGAGTCACGACATACATGCTCATGCATGTTTTAAGGATTGTTTGTCACCATCCTCTTCAATGATAATGCAACTCTCACACTAAAGGTTATACTATTAAAAGAATATTATATTTAACATCCATTCCAATTAAAACTATTTTTTTAAGATGTATAGAATAGATCATAAGAATCATACTCACAATGATTACTAGTTTAATTTCAATGCTTGATTTATATGTTTATCTCATGCATCACAATCAAAAAGGTTATCACTTTTTTCCTGTCATATGTATTAGTAAACCTAATAGTTTATCTGTTATCATCTACCATGATAATCTCTCACAAACTTATCAATAATCAATTCCCTTGTTCAAGTTTTATTTAATCACAAAGCCATCAATATCCATAACATAATATAAATAAAACACATCCATTAATTTGAAATCATTGTCACATCATATAAACAAAGTTACACAAATCTTAGACCAAATGATATTTTGATAGAAATTACTAAATCATCCCTATAGTTGAGGGGTTTGAGAGCCACACCCCCAATTCTAGAAAGTAACATTAAGTCTTGTATCTCTTGTTTACTCGTTGAGCTCCAATAGAGTATAAAATTTACCATTAGTGTTTGGAAGCTACACCATGGCTTTAGTTGTTTCATAGAGAAAAAAGAAGAAATAAAAAGATCTCTTGGAATTTTTTTCTCTTCTTCTTTTATACCTATGTGCTACATTAGTTTAAGTACGAAGTCATAGTTTTAAAAAGAAAACAACAACTTTCACCTTAATCTTTTAAGTTTGAGGTTACAATTCAAGAAAATGGTCTCGACTCTAGAAGGTATTCCAATTATTCTGTAACACAAAGTTACAGTATTGAACAAAGATCATGACTTAAGCCTAGTTTCTCTATACTATGAATTAGACATGATGTTGTACATGTGTCTTTCTTGTTCTTTATAAACTGTCATGATATTAGGAAAGATCATGGTATTATGAATGACTTCTCATGTCATAATATAACTAGGGTGATAAGTAATTACCATGTTATTGATATTGATCTCTCTTGATTATCATATGGTCATGATACTAAGAAATAGATGTGGTGCTAAAAAGGCCTCTTATGTGGCTAATGACCTCAATGATACTGACCTTCACTTCTTTCATATTTCATATTGCATTGGCACTAGAAATATATCATGGTACTGGCAACCAGCACGAATATAAAATTCATAGATTTTCTTTTTTTTGAGGACAAGAATTATAGCATTGGGGATTTTCCATACTTGAGTAATATCATTTATAATATTTTGTCTCCCAAAATTTGTGATGCTTAATAATTACTATGACTTTGGCCTCAGTTATTTTGCTTCTGTAATTTTTTATAACTCAAAAGTCACAACTTTGTAGTATAGTTGTGACTCTAACTTGAGACTACTAAACCATATAAAAGATAAAGTCATGGTGCTAGTACATCATTTTGACTTTTAGTACCAAAAAGGTGCTTGGTTGTTGATATATAAAATTAATATCATAACAATTTAAATTTTATGAAATAAGTATGGTTGTGATTCCATGATAAAATCATAGTCACAAAGAATATGTCATATAGCAGAAGAATTGTGCTAATGAGTTGGTAAGGCAGTGACAAAAAAAATTACTATGACCAATTAGGTAGAGTTTTAGCCAAGCATGTAGATATCAAAACTACACGAGACTACATACTCTACCTCAGCCAAACATTTCTAAAACCTATTGATTTCAAAATTATTTTTCAAAATCTACCATATCTTTAAAGTCATGAAATCAATCAATTATTATCCAATTTCTATGCATATGCATCATCGTAAATTAATAAAATAGATAAGAATGTTTGGTAGTTTAAATACCAAATAAACTGACATACTAAAAAGGTTGCTCATCTTCGAGCAATAAGAAACTCTAAGTATTAAATTCTTCAACATCTCTAAGAAACTCTATGACTTGGTTTGAGTGTTGTATGGTCTCAAAATAATGGAACAATTTCAAGTGGGCATATTGATAGTCATGGTAGGGTTTAAGTAATACAACTATACTCATTTTGAATAATATCTTTAGGTTACCTCCAAAGCATTACTATGTTTAACATCCATAGATAGACTATCAAAACTTCTTTTCTCTATCAGAGAGATCTTTGTTGTCCATGCTAGCTTCTTAGTACACTATTTTATCTCATTCGTGTTTGTTTTTTCTTTTGTACTAGTTTCAACTATACTTGTTTCTTGAGCATTTTCTTTGTTCCATGCCAAAACTTTAGTAAATATCATGACTTCTTTTTCTGTGTTGGCTTGTCACTTTTCCTTCTTATATCCCAAAGTCATGATGAGTACAACAATGGTTCTGCCTTTCACTTTTTTATCTCTTTTCTCCTTGGACACTTAATGTCATAGAATTGAGAACTACAATGACTTTTTATTTAAGTTTTTCCTATCTATTTTTTGTTTTGTAACTCTTAAGTCATGATGCTATGCATAGCCATAGCTTTTTCTTTAAGCTTCTAATAGGATAATTTATTTTGTTTCACTAAAATCATAGTGTAGTGCACAACCTTGGCTTTGTATTCAAGTTTTCCTTGGTTATTTTCATTATATAACAATAATTTCATTGTGCTATGCATAGCCATGCTCTTATCTTCAAGCTTTTCTTGGCCATTTTTTTGGTATCTCTAAAATTATTACATTATGTATAACCATGACCTTGTCTTTGATTGAATCTTTCATGATCTTTATCTCAACTTTGTCTTTCTCAATTGTTCTCATAGCTTCCTTAAAGTCGTGAACATAGTATTCCTTTGAGGTCATGACTTCAAATAATGTCATGACCTCATAGTAGTCATCTTACTTTTTTTTTTATTTTCACAACTCAAAATAGTCTTCTTCATCATATTTATCATCTTCATCATAGTCACAACTCCAATGTTACTTCTCTACTTTATCTCATTTCATTTGTCTAGTAGTCTTCTACAAAATCCTTGAATTGAAAATTTATTTTTTGTTATATTGTGGTATGAAAGAGATTGCATATTCTCCAACACTCTATTTCATCATTATCTTGACCGCACAAGTCATTATAAAGATTAAATGTTACTTGCTCATCACTAACATAGAAAGTTAACTTTTCTTTTTGGACATCAATAAGGACTTGTCATATGGAAAAAAAATGGTCACCCTAATATTAATGATGCGTAATTTTTTTCTTCCATATCCAATACAATGAAATCAATTGAAAAAAAATAAAGATACCCACCTTAACCAATATATTTTTAATAGTCTCATCTAGGTGCTTACAAGTTTGGTCAACCATGTTGAATGAGAAAGATTTTGGAGTGATTTATTATGATTCTATCTTCACATAATTGACAAGAGTATCAAATTGACACTTGATCTTGAGTCATATAATGTTTCTTGAAATGTGCAATTTCCAATAGTGCATGATATAGTAAAACTTGTGGGATCCTTCAATTTTTTTAGATATCTTCATTGAATAATTGTACTATACTTTTTAGTCATATCCATGGCTCAGTATCTCTAAATTTTTCTTATTACTTATTATATCTTTCATAAAATTCATGTTATTTGGCATTTGAGCTAATGCTTTGGAAAATGATATATTCACTTCAAAGTTTTCAATTATATCAAGAAAATTCTCAAATTGCTCATCCAAATTTCACTTTCTAAAATATTGTGGAAAATAAAGATTTATTAGTAACTTACCATTAGTTTCATCATGATTTATTTTTTTATATCCATAGCTTTAAGTTATCTCCATTCACTTTTCTTGTTCTTTATTTAACTCATTTGCATCTTTGGGCAACATTTGGGCTTGCACTTCATCTAGAGTTGTGACTTTGTTAGATGTCTTGGCATCATATTATCTATTCTTCGAGCACTTCTTAGTGGGGGTGATAACTTCTTAGAAAATTTTAGTTGGAGCTATGATTTTTGGAAAGTCAATGTATTATTAGCTCCAAAAGTTTCATAATCTTTTTGTTCAATGCAATGCTACCTTCATAGCTTTTTCCTGCTTCTAAGTAGTATAGAGAAGAAATTTTTTAGATTTACTTTAGTATCACTTGATAGTTTATTTACTCTTTTTTTTTCAATGATAATACTAATTGTCCCATTTGATTCTTTATATTCTTCATCATAGAATTTGTTTGATCTATTCTTCCTTCCAGCATTCCTATTCAATTTTTTGGGTATCATTTCTTTTTTCAATTATTTTAAAATAGCATGCATACCTTCTTTAAAGGTTGTATTCTATTCTCTTTATGATAGTTAACAATTAAAGGTTGATCTTTCTTGATTATTATAGCTCATCGCATCATTCCCAACATTTCTTGAAGATTACTCAATATTTTATAACCTAGTCCCAAAGTCTTCATATAAAAAATTCTTATGAATTCTCATGTATAGATGGCAATGAATTAGGACATTATTGTTGGGTCACAATATATACCTTTTTCTTTGCATTTGGTTGGCTTCTTCCATTTAATAATGGGGTCCAAATCCACTGATTCATATGGATATAAAATGATAATCTCTCTCAATACTCTTTTCTTCTCCTCTTATTTATCAAATTTCCTTAAAAGAGCTTTCATCTTCTCTTCAATTATAAAGAACCAATCCAACTAAAATACTCTAGCCTTTCTTATCCCAAATGAATAATCCATTAGAGTTTAGTAGTTATTTTTTACTAACTTTTCAGACACATAATATACCTACCCTAGTGATTTATTCATAATTGACTTACTAACGACCACATCAAGCTTTAAAACACATAATAATCATGTTGCACAAAGTGAATGACCACTTCACATTTCCATGACTTTGTGTTATAGAGATATTAAATTCAAGTCATGGTCATTGACCAATGCTACAACTTTATTTTATAGAAAGATTATGATGCATTCTAGAATCATGATTAATTTTTAGAGTCATAAACTCAAGCTTAAAAAATAAGCCAAAGTTATGACTTTCTTCTAGAAGTCATAATTTCCTACTTAGAGTGACATATTCATGAGTATAAAAGTGAAAGATAAAGAAAATTGAGAAATCTCTAATTGTTTTTCCTCTCCCTTCACACAACAACAAGGCCATATCACAACTATCAAATGGGACAAATTTCTCACCCCCTAGGAGTATCACAAGTAAGCATGAAATATTAAACTTAATACTAATCCCTAGAGTTGGGGGTATGACTCTTTAGAGTATATTTGAGAATTTTTACTAAGATAGCATGTGATCTAGGGTTTGAGTAAACTGATTTATGTAATGTAATAATGATTTTTTTATTAATAAATATGTTTGATTTATTTTGTATTATGGATATTGATAGATGTATGATTAAATATAATTAAAACTAGAATTTTGACTATTAGTAGGTTTATGTGAGTTTTTCATGATAGATACTAATAGATAAACTATAAGGCTCACTAGTGTATATAGTATAAAAGTAGTCATAACTCTTCTGATTATAATGCATGAGATAAACCAATATGTTAAATCCTAAAATTTAGGTATGTTAATCATTGCAAGAATGGTGCTTATGAAACTAAAAGTATAAATATTTTCACATGTCAAATCATTATATACATCTTAAAAAAACTATTTATAAATTTAAATGATTATTGTATAGAATGTTCTCTAAAGTGTTTCACCTTTAGTGTAAAAATTACAGCATCATAGAAAATGATAAAGACAAGTAATCCTTGAGACGTATGAGTATATTACGACTCACAAGGTGGTGATAACTTTTGTGAGTTTTTTTTACTCATATGGTTCATACCGGTGAAACTAGATAAAAACATTTGTTAATTATGTGAGTATAATACTTACGAAGCCGAAAGTACACGTACTTACAAACCATGCTAATCCTTAGTCGATATGACACCTAAGCCTGGAGAATAAGAGTGTGCATATAATGAAACTATCTAGGATAGTTGATGAAGTTGCCTAAAATATATAAGATTATGAATGATTCTCATACAAAAATGATTTATTATCTTGGTGATAATATACCGAGAGGATAACTACAATGAGTAACTATTGAGATATACTCAATAGTGATAACTACCTTATATACCACTTGGGTAAGGAGTCATTGCACAACACTCTTACTTTCATTATGTGTCTAGACATAATATAAGTTCTGCTAATTTAACTATACATTACACTGATTAAATAAAAAAATCTATGAACTTATGATTGACACATAATCTAAATATATAGTTTACTAAAAATGAGTTGTTTCACTATTAAATAATTAAACTATTGATACAATCTTCATAGGATTGATATCTAGATGAAATTTCTTTTTACTACTTATACGACTCATGTACCTTAGATCTCTATTTAAGAGATACTCTTGTTAATGAATTTTTGGGATATCACCTAACCAATAAAATTAAGTGATATAACAAAGTCATAATATGTTTTAGACACTATTGCTAAGAATTATTTAGTTGATAGTAAATATCAGCTGATGTGATTATCCTTGTAAAAGGATACTTCTTTTTTAGTAATGTACAAAACATTGAGTTTGATAAAATTTTCTAAATCTAAATATTAAGTCTTATTAACTTTTTGGTAAATGAATAGTTTTATTTTGGTTTTTGTTTATATCATTTTCATTTATTTTCCTTTTAAGCACTTTTTTTATGAGTCGAAGCTTTAGGAATGAGTTAACCCCTCTAGGCCTAGAAATTTAAAGAACTAGAAAAAAATTATCAAACAAAGAACTTATAAAGATCCTATGAAGGGCACTAGTAATAATAAAGAGCTCCAAGGTAATAATGGATAAATTGTCTAATGACACATACATCATCATACCTTAGGAGACTACTAGAGGCCCATGTTGATAGATAGTTATTCATTTATTTTATATTTACTAGTGGAAGCCATATACTTTGAGTTAAAGTTGAGTATTATATCTATGGTTCAATAGCATCAACACAATATAAAGGCATTAGAAGATCCTATTGGATATGTCCCAATATTTTTGGAGTTGTGCGACATGATAAAATAAATAAAGTTAGCCCCAATAAAATAAGGCTATATATATTTCCATTTTTATTAAGCGATAAAGTATGCGTGCGCACACACACACACACACATACTTTGGTTGAGATAGTTCACATGTTGATATGCACATACAAGTAAACAAAAAAGAAATTAAAAAATGAATAAACTATATTAAACCTCAATGTCTTATGCCCCTCTTTAAACTAATAACTATATATCATCAACTCAAAACTTTCAAATATACAAAATAATTTCATTCTTTGAGTGATTTTGTAAAAATATTTATAATTTAATCACCAACAAGCATGTTAGTTATAATTATTGAATCATCATGAATTTTGTTTCATGTGAAATATCAATAAATCTTAATATATTTTATTTGTTTGTTAAATACTGGATTAGCAGCAATGGATGAAAGTATCTAACTATTATAATATAACATTATTGATCTTTAATTGTTAAGTTAAACTCTTCTAAAAACTGACTATTCTACAAAAATTCACAACTAATTAATATCATAAATTTGTATTTTATCTTTGTAGTAAATCTGAAAATAATAATCTATGAATTACTTTTTTAGAAGATAATATTACCTTCAAGAAAAATACAAAATAATATAATGAATCTCATCTTAGTAATTATTTGAGCTTAACTAAAATCTAATTCTGTTTCTACTTGATCATGCCCTTAATCTCTGAATAAATTTTCAATGTCTTGACAAATACATGAGAATCATGTGGACTATAGCATAAGTCTATCTGAGAGTTAAAAAATGATTGATTATACTAAAAATATTTATGATATTTATTCTGATCATTATTAGATATTTTAATTTTCTCACAATTATCATGTGCCTAGTTGAGTCAACTAAAGAATTAGTATACATGGATATGTTTACTCTAGAATCAAGTGGTGAGTCAACCTACACACATCATAATATACTAAAATCATACAAATATTTAAAGTATATCTCTTTCGAAAAAGAAAAAGTGTACCTCCAAAATAATTAATTTTAATTCTCATGCAATGTCTAAGACATCAAATTCTTTATCTAAAACATAATTCATTAAAACAACTTCAGTTGAAATATATTTAACTAATCATCTCATATAATTAGAATATTATTAATATATACTATCATTATATAATGCACCTCTGATTAATGTCAACATAAATAAGAATAATCGTACCCATATATCTTAAATCAAAAGTGAAGTGTACTAAAGAGAATCTATTAAAACATGCTATGTGTGATTACTTCAAGTCATAAAAACACTTTTGTAGTATATATGCTATATATATATATATGCTCCCAAGAAAAATAAAATCTAGTGGCTACTATATGAATGCTTCTTTTTTGAGATCACCATGAAGTAATATATTTCTCACATTCAATTAATATATAGTCCATCTATGAGACAACAACAAAAGGCAACAACTTAATCATTGTAATCTTGGTCATAAGAAAGAAATGTACCCCAATACACAATACTATAAATCTATATAAACTTTTTGGCTATCAACCATATCTTGAGTCAATCAACATTTCTTTCAAGTATTGTTTTAATCATGTACAGCTATTTGTATCATACTATAGGCTTACTTAAAGGCTTTATAACATGATCTCATGTATAAATATAAGTAATTACACTCATTTCATTTAGCATAGATTATTAATATTTTGTATTACTAAGTACCTCAAAAAGAATACTAGATGTATTACAATTATCAATAAATGATTAAAAATCATAATATGTCATACTAAAGTGAGAGTAAGAGTATATGTGATAATGGATATTAAGTATAACATTCCTATAGAACAATTAGAATGTTCAAGTCACTACTTTGAATTGGATCAATTGACACGACAACAAACTTTTTTAGGAAAGCTCATTGATATATTTGTATAATATATATCATTAAGTTGAGATTATCATATCTTCTAATAATTATCTTTCTTTCATGGAAAGACTCACATCTCATAAATAGTAAAATATTTACATTAGGCTCCTCTTCCTAGTACATAGTTCCAAGTCCATAAGATGTCTCACTATTGAGACTCACATCTCAATACACTCCTCAAAATCAAAAATTACTAGTTGTATCATATGTAGGAGCATGAGCATAATCAATTGTTACTTTGAGGAGTATCAATTGAACAAGGAAATTATCATATTTGTACATTATCTGGATGTATGTTCTCTTGAATTGAGTCTTTAAAGAACATGTACTCAAAAAATATCACATCACATTCACATTTAATTTTTGTATCAATCATATTCTTTCTACCTATAGAAAGATCCTTCCCAAAACAAGTACAAACAAAAATGTTAGTGAAATGTGAAAAAGGTTATCTCACATATATAAAAATTAATAGGTGATACCTAAAAGAACAAAAAAAATATGTTTAGTTAATTAGGAAGCCATCAATCAATGTCAAAATTTCTTACAATTGTCTAAGAACACTTATATATTCAAGTTGTCTTAATCAAATATTAATTTTTCCTTTCAATTATCTTAGTCTGCTCAAGAGTTAGCACATAATATTTAGTGATCCAGAAAAGCTCTTCAAAAAAAAAATAGTGAGAAAAATACTTCAAAATATTATCATTTATCAGCATTCTAATATCAAAATCAAATTATATTCTTATTCATTCATAGAAGTTTATAAATATAAACAAAATTTGAGATCATTCTTTAAAAATTTATACCTATATATATCTAATTTAATCAACAATAATTATAATGAAATATCTCAAATCATCATATATAATCATCGTACAAGATCACCAAACATATGAATGAATTTGATAGAATAGCTTTTTCCTAACACACTTATGATATGTCTAATAAAAAGTTTTAATATGTTTTCTTAACTGACATATCTCACAATAAATAAAAATTATCACATTGATATTTGAATTTAAAATACTCAACTTGTCAAATAATTAATGTTCACGATGAGTGTGTAATTATTGAATCAATGATAGTCAAGCACATAGAAAAAGTCTTCTGGGTGGAGAAACTTTGGTGCAATTCATCTTGATCCATCCCCAAGAAAGTCATCTAGTTGATCCATCAATCCTACATAAAAAATATTAGAAAAAAAAACACACTCTATTTACTTAGTAAATCAATTGATAGAATATAAATTATGATGAAAATCTAAAGCAAATAGAATGTGTGCCAAAAAAATACATAACATTGATATTGTTATGTCTCATGACTTGTACAACACTACAATTGACCACAAGAATTTCGAAGAGTCTAGACTCCATAATAAAAGTTAAAAGAATGTGATTACTTATAACATGCATGTTGGCTCTTTAATTTTTGACCAAGAATCAAGAATGAGGTAATGAGGATAAAGAACCATATACACAAATTACCTTGTCTGCAATTAGAAGTGCTCAAAGAAATATATCTGAAAAACTTTTGCTAAATAAGTGTAACAAGATCAATATGCATATGCATATAAGATCTGATATGAGTGGATCAAGTAATTTGTTGTATAGTACAATCTTTAAATCCTAAAATATCATTCATAATGTATGTTTCAAAGTTCAACACAATACTTCTCATGTGTGTGTACCAATCTCTCACAAAGAAAATATATTACAATAGTCTTCTTCCCTCTTGGAGAACCACTACTAGTTCTCATTGTCACTGTGTGGTTAAACTACTATAATAGTCTGACTAATCATTCTAACTCTACTCAATCTAGGTGTCACTATAGACACTTATAAATATCTATGAAAACTAAGTGTTTTCTCACTAAGGACATGGATCTGCCATCATTCTCCCAACCTATGTAAGCATAGAATATTATAAATATAACCACTTAGATTCTTCAATACAATTTGGTTTATCAATGCATTTATTATCACTCTATCATACAACTCACAAAATTATGTCCAAGATACATATAAATTATCTCATCTTGATTAGTTAGTTCACATATCAATAACAAAGTAATATTATCATATAGATTATAGATGACAAATGAGTCATGCAACTATCCCAAAAAAAATTGAGCTTGGCACAATTAAACTAGTGCCTAGAGCATGTGTGGGTTAGTAGGGCCCAAAGGCATGTGTCGTTCCACAACCAGATGGGAATCCCATGTGTTGTTGGTGCATGAGGCATAACATGACACAAATTGTCAGCTAAATTGGGCCAAATTTGACATGGGTCCCAATTCATGCAAGGGTCATGCCTTAGGTCTGTGAACCTGGCTAAAGTATGTTGATTGTGATTGACATGCTATTTTTTTATAGGTGGAACATGGGTTAGGCAGACCTAGCATAGCCTAGAAAATCCAGACTAGAAACAATCTAACAAGGCTTGGAAAAGTCAGCCAAACATGACCCAAAATTAGCCATGCTCATGCCTGGAAAAGGCACAGGTAGTATGATGACATGACTCAAGCCATGTAGGATCATGGAGTTAGGCCCACAAGCTAAAATGATGTGCAACATAATTCACAAGTATGATGTATCAAATATTTTTTTTTTCAAATAAATATGGGTCGATTCAAGCCAACTAGACTTGAGATCAATTAAAAAATTCAAATGTTTTGATGTGTGATATGTCATGTAGGTGCATGCGAGGACACATGCATGACATCACTAAAAATATATATATATAAAAAGGTTTGATTGTTGGTTAGTTTTTATCTCCAACCACTTGAATGAATCCAAAGATTGGTTGAATTCTTACTAAAAAATCAATTGGGACCCAAAAAAAATTATTTTAAAAATTTTCTATAAATAAATATAACATTTATATATTTAATCATTAAAATCAAATTATAATTTTCTCTATTATCATTAATTCTCTCATTTCCTCAAAATTTTAAAGCTTATGTTTAAAAATTTATTTTTTTCATTATATATATATATGTTGAATAATTGTATTTAGCAATGATATTTGGTATGGTGAACAATAAAATTCTGAGTGTAGGTTCTATTTAAATTTGCAAGGTACATATACTTTACTTCTATTTTTTTAATTCTATATATTATAGTTAAAATTATTTAATATAATAGATATAATAATGCAAAACTTATCCTATTTCTACTTCTATTTCTTTATATTTCAACTTAATTAATTCTAATAAAAAAATGAAAAATAATAAATTTAACAATAAAATTAATATTGATAGTATGGGTCAATGATCAACCACTTAAATTTATAGAAATTCATATATTTTATTATATATAAAATAATATTCAATCCACAAATCATATGATCTTTATGTCAACATATAGAAGTAGAACCAATATTATAAAAAATTATGAATTTAATAAATAATTAATAAATATAAATCTTTAAAATCTAATAAAGTAGGATTAGTGACTTTTGATATATAAACTAGTCTTGATGATATTTTTTTTCACATATGTCACATTCCACTATATTGATTTTAATTAAAAATAAAATAAAAATAATAGAAATTTATGAGATCTTACAATCTCATGATAATCATGCTATATATATGAAAATTTGATGAATATCTTTGAGAAATATAAAATACAAAATAAAATATATAATATCACATTTAATATGTTATAAATAATAATATCCAAGTAAGTTTATTCATAATCATCATCATAGAGGAATCACTAGTTGTGATATTTCATATTAGATATAAGTGTTATATCATTAATTAAATAGTATAATAAAATCTAAAATTAATTTCTCACTAATTAAAATCAATTCGAAGTTCATTCAAATGTATTACAATGTCCAACAAAATATAAAAATTTTATAGTTTATATAAGTAGGTAAGCATAATAAAGAAAAAAAAAATCAATTTATATTTTTTGATATACACTTTAACAACATGCATTGTACTTAAGTACCTATGCAACATGAGTGATGTGTTTAAATAATATAAAGAATACTTATACTTTAACAATATAACTATTAAGGTGGAAAAAAAATATTTAAAATATTGAACAACTATTTTTTCTTTTTATTACATAATTGCATATATAAATTTTAAAGTTTATATCGAATAAATCAAAAATATTATAAAATTCATATGCACTTATATGAACCAACCACAAGAATTAGAAGATAAATTTTATGAATAATTATAAAATATATTTAAATATTTAAATATTTAAATAATAAATATGTTTGTTTTAACAAACTTTAGAATACAGAGACTAATATCATATTCAAAGACAACTTTTTATTCAAGTAACTAGAAATAAACGACAAGGTGATCTATCAAATATGTGAGAGATATCGGCGAGGTGGTCAATCAAATAAAATTTGTATGGCCATATAAATCAAATATCCATAAAGTTGGGTTAGCACCACCGTAAAAATCATGGAAATCACCATATGAATCTTTTTCCTTTCTATATACACAAAAAATTCTCATCTTCGTTTAAACAAAATAGCATTTCGACGACATACAATTCGTGTTCCCGCAACATGGATGCTTAACGCCACTTCGCCAACTGCCATGACCAATCGAATCGAGGGTTCAGATGAGAATTGGCCATTCAATCTTGTAAACTAATCGAGACCCTTTTTTTCTTTGCCTTTACGAGACCGCTACGCCCCTTTCAAAGACCGGATTCTATAACTAGAATTGGCCAAAGGGAAAAATGCCACAAAACACCATGATTAATTGATTTTACTTTCAAAGTTCTAAAAATGAAGGATTGAACAAGTCTTAAGCACCACACTATGATATTGCACTAGATTTGTATTAGCATCAGCATATAAATCATCATGGAAACCACCATCTAGATCACTATCACCCTATTGAACCACCACAAACTTGTCATTGCACATCCGGCAGTCACAAATCACTTGATCACATACAAAAAAAAACCACAAAAGGCCTTATTTATACTTTACTATCTCATCATAATTATCAGTGCCAAATGTCGATACACATTGTTGCGAACATTAAAGGAAGATATGCCATCACACAATTAACCATGCATTACCCCTTGAACCTTGATATTAGGGTCTAGGGTCTAGGCTCTAGGGTAGCCCTGGAAGGAGGGAGAAGAGAGAAGAGAGAAGGGAGAAGGGAGAAGGGAGAAGGGAGAAGGGAGAAGGGAGAAGGGAGAAGGGAGAAGGGAGAAGGGAGAAGGGAGAAGGGAGAAGGGAGCAGGGAGAAGGGAGAAGGGAGAAGGGAGAAGGGAGAAGGGAGAAGGGAGAAGGGAGAAGGGAGAAGGGAGAAGGGAGAAGGGAGAAGGGAGAAGGGAGAAGGGAGAAGGGAGAAGGGAGAAGGGAGAAGGGAGAAGGGAGAAGGGAGAAGGGAGAAGGGAGAAGGGAGAAGGGAGAAGGGAGAAGGGAGAAGGGAGAAGGGAGAAGGGAGAAGGGAGAAGGGAGAAGGGAGAAGGGAGAAGGGAGAAGGGAGAAGGGAGAAGGGAGAAGGGAGAAGGGAGAAGGGAGAAGGGAGAAGGGAGAAGGGAGAAGGGAGAAGGGAGAAGGGAGAAGGGAGAAGGGAGAAGGGAGAAGGGAGAAGGGAGAGGGAGAAGGGAGAAGGAGAAGGGAGAAGGGAGAAGGGAGAAGAAAGAGGAGGAAAAAAAAAGAAAAATAATCTATTTTTTTTATTTATTTCAAAAAACAAAAAAATTACATATATGTATTGTGGTTGCAGCAGCTTGCATATATAAGGTGCTCCCATACAATTTAAATGAAAAAGAAAGTCAAAAAAATATATACAAATTATCCTAAACCTCAACACTATTACCCCAAGTTTGTTTTTTGTGTTAGTTTCATTTATTCTTATCTTGGAATAAAAAAATCTATTAAACAAAAAAAATCTATTTAGAACATTGGCCAAGTCAATCAAATAAAATATGCAACATTTTGATTTGAGTACGATATGCACACAATTGCAACATTTCAAAATAAGCATGGAAAATATCATCACTATAGTGACCACAATATCATCCATCATAACATATAGTTTGGGGGAAACAATTCTAGCTAGGCCCATGCAATCCAACAAACATTATCCAACTTGGCTAAGTAAACACAACTCGTACCTTGTTTTCCCCTGACAGCGACATTGGATGTAATAGAAACTATATTGAATCCATTTATATGGAAATATTTCTTACATGTATATTACACACAACAGCATGAAACCAACATAGCTAAATATCCTCTTCAAATCAAATACATAAAAGCATCAAAACTTAAAATTTATTATCATACCGAGGAGACATCTAAAATACCAAAATGGAAAACAATATGATGAGTACAATTATGAAAATGTGGTAAACGTTAAGAAGATCCATGCTCATTCTCCTTACATTGTCCAACTCGAGAATAGAATCCTTGCCCTCTAGTTCAGTTCCATCTATGTCTGTCAGTTTCTCATGTTGTAGAAGATAAAAGAAATAATAGGCAGTTGATTTCTATTTCATGCAAAAGACTAACTGTTATGTCTGCTATTTTATGATACGATACAATTCATTTAAATATAAATGATTTTGATTAAATAACTAGGCATCTTTAATCCTAAAATTTGATTCAATAATATTTATCATAGTAAAAAGAAAAATAATGAATATTAATATGGCATCACTCAAAAAGTAAATAGGAACACTTGTGTAGTTAGAATGTTCAACTTGTATCAATAATATTCTTATTTCTTTAGTTACTTTATTTTTCCATAAAGTACCAATACTAAATGCATGTTAGTTGATAAAATGATGGCTTTTTTTTGTGTACTCGGGATCATTGTTATTCTCGGTGTCACAATGATACATTTTTTTAGTTTTTTTTTATGTCACTCAAATTGAATGTTAATTACTTTATAAAAATGAATAAAAATAATATAGAAATTTGTCCTTTCAACAAATAATTTAAGTTGTTTGATAAAAATCCATGAATGTTAAAAAGTATAAAACAAGTTCCTACGCATTATCCTTTTAAAATGAATCCCTCATCATCTTAGGATATGGTTTTGCTTGCATTCTCTTAGTTCCACTAGTTTTAATTAATCAAAAACATAATGTACAAGTTGAAAATGAATAAAAAATAAATTTATAGTGCCAAAGCTTCTGATAATGGTCTGAATGAGACAAGAAAAAAAATATCAGAAATAATGCTCAAACTTTTTTAAAAATCATGTAAGTCCATCAATCTTGCAAAGGAATATCCAAAGAAAAAAAAATATTACAATTAAATTTATTAATAATACAAGTCAATAATAAATAACTCATGAAACAAAAGAATACAACACGTGAAACAAAATAATGATAATGACAACAATGGTGTCATATGCAATAACTATATTAAATGTCATTTTTTTAATAATGTTAAAAAAAGATCATACCTAAAACACATATCACCCACTTAACATGGGGTATGAGAGAGATATATATCTTAACAAGACTTAGCCCTAATAAATTGAAGAAACCATGTTAGATTTGCCTCAGATATGAGACATGCTTCCCTTGGATGAAAGTATTTGTCATAACACTAAACACATCTATTAGTTTTAATAATGTGAAAAATATATATTAATTATTTGTGGCTATGTTATTAGTTCCTAATAAACTATTGTGGTGTTTAAATGAATGCAAAAAAAAAAAAATTTAAAATAATTAGAAAACAATGAATTATTCTCAAGAATGATTATATTATAAGGTCATCATTTATTTATATATTTCAGATAAAATAAGTCTTCACTAATATCCTTTTGAAATGAAGCTTTCAACAAACAATTCAATTATTATCATCAGAATATACTTCAAACACAAAAAAAAATTATTCATATAGATTTTAGTTCTTTATGTAATTTGATCATCACCCAAATTCTCATACAAATTCAATACAAATTAAAATAATTATTTTTATTCAAATTTTTATATGTCAATATCTTCTTCTATATTCTTTATTAACTTTTCAATTTAAATATTTTTAATGCAAATTATGTTAGACATGCCTTTCCAATTTGATCATCTATAAATGTGACAATCAGATTATTTCTAATTCTTTTATTTTTAATTTTATCTTTATTAATTTTTTCAAACATATATTTTTGTATATACATATCAATAATGATCATCTTATGAATATTATATCTTGCAATAACCTAACATTTTATACTATAAATAACATTTAGTTATTAATAGCATGGTAGTATTATCGACAAATGTGAATAGATGTTTTAACCATGGGAATATGAATTTAATTTCTAGGAACATCAAATATGCTTCTCCAAGGTTCTTGTCAAATCACTTATCATATTTTTGGGATGGATGCCTTACACTTGTCTTATAATATTTTTGTCGATATTTTTTTTCTTACTCATACCATGGGAATATGAGTTGGATTTGAAAATGGGGTAGAACATTATTTTATTACAACAAATTATCTTATAATATTTTTTTCTTTTAGCTTTGCAGACATTCTTCTAATAATATAAGATTATTATTGTCATCCTCAATTCCATCTAACTAATATTAATTTAATGATCCATAGATTGTTTTTAATTTTACTTTTATTTTTAATTATAGATCCTATATAATGAAAAAAAATATATTTTTAATATTTTAATACTATCAATATCAATTGAATTTGTTTTTACATTATGAGTTGATATTAAAATCACAAACTAGATATTCTATTTTCAATTAATTAATTTTAAAATAGTTATTATTTAATATCTCACTTCACCTATCTAATTTTCTTACCTATATTTTCATTAATTTCATTGATTAAAATAATATTATCAATAAACAACAAATTTTAGTATACCTTTTAGTAAAAAAGGTTAAAATGATTCATTGATATAATCTTACTGAAATTAAAAATTCATTTAGTATTTTTTCTTTAGAGCAAACAATTATACAATATTATTATCCATAATAATAATAATAATAATAATAATAATAATAATAATAATAATACTATAACAAATAGATACTTCTTTTCTTTTAATCATTCACAAAATCATCTGGGTCGGCCAGATAATTTTTGTGCCGTGTCTAGCATGGAATAGGAATCATACCATGCCATGTCTGGCATAACATAGTGGCATGACCATGCCTAGAAAAAATAGGCTATAACAGTATGACACGACTTGTTTGACACCTTTAGACTAGTCATGAAGATAATGCTTCGCATGAGTCATTGCTCACTTTGTTAATTCTAAGTGGAAATTGAAAAAAAAATTGTTAATATTTCACGAGATCATTCATCCTTATGATAATCATATTATATATAAGTATCTATCGAAAAGTTTTAGTGAATATAATATACAAAATAAAATTTGTAGCATAACTTTTAATAATGCTACCGATAATGTTATGACAATAAACATATTTGTGAGAACGAATATAAATATTTTCTTAGATGAAAATTTTCATGTTATATATATATATATATATCATATAATTATCCTAATAGTACAAGTTGGTTTAAACTAATTTCATACTCATAGAAAATATATGAAATATACTAAAAATATATTAGGATACCTAATCAACTAATAGAATTTTACACTATAAATAAATCAACATGCCCAAAAAAGAAAAAAGATTTAAGTGGATGTTAGACATTATTTAAAAAATACATATCTTATATTGAATTCATGTATTAGTCACGAACATGTAATATCTGACTATGTTAATAATAAAATAAGAAAATATGATAATTTATGGATTGGATTGAAAAACAAAAATTGTATTTTAAAAAATTTTTAAGATCTTTTATGATACAATGAACAAGTATCATTGTATCATGCATTATACTTAGGTAGAGGTGTCAAGTGGCCAGCTGGGCCAGGTAGGGCCCAATTCAGATGTGCCAAACCTAACATGGCATGGTCCAAAATCATGCTTGGACCATGGTTGTGCCAGCTTGTGGCATGGCTCATGTCATGATGGGCCGACACATAGAATGCCCCATGCCATGCTTGGCATGTTGGCATGACATGTGGCATAACTGATTCTTAAAAAAAATCAACCATTAAAGAAAAAAAGGCCTGCTCCATCAATAGGCCTTTTTTTTGGCTATTAGGGCCCTTGACATTGAGAGTGGAAGAACATCACATTAAATAGTCTTGTCGAAAAAAAAGTATTGGATTTTGAATTTTGAGCTAGTAAATTGCTTCTAATGACTCATTGACACAAATCTGATGACTATCAGATTTCTATCCTAAATATTATTTAAAAAATTAAATATATATATATATTTTTAATCAAAAAAATTTTGAATAAATAACAAATTCATATATTTATTTTTCATAGTTAATCATTATCTTTTCTCTTTTTCTCTCATTGCTCTCAAAGTACTATTGGGCTCTATTTTTTGTAATATTTTTAAATATTTTGTAATTTTAATTTTGTGAATCAAATTGCATGTGATACTTTTTTAGTCATGATGAGTAGAAACTTCTAAGTGTGAATAATATGAGGCGTATTTTTCAAAGTATCTATTGCACATGGAAAATTAAATTATATATTACAATTAAATTTTAATTAATTTACTTTATTTAGATTAATAAATAAATTTTAAAAATTAAATAAAAACTTAATAACTATTTTTCTCTTTCTCCTACTTCTAGTCCTGTATCAAACATTAAAAAAATAATAAATAATAAATTTAATAAAAAAAATTAGACATAGACATAGATAATAATAATAATCTAACCAAAAAGTTCGATACCAAAACTAGGTTCTATCTCATAGTCTCAAACCATTAGCAAAAAATATATAAAACTATGTAAACTTTTATAGTCTGGGTCACTGTGCCATGACAGACAAGACATGGTATTTTATCATGAGTCGCACCATGTCAGCACAATTTTAAAAAAGGGTATCACAACATGGCCAATTGGCATGCCTTTTGGCTAAGTCATGCCAAGTTGGGTCAGGCTATGCCAAGCTAACCTAATTCATTCCATGCTAACTTGGGTTAGAACTAGGGTAGCTTGTTTGGCTAACTAGGCCAAAACTAATCTACATAGGCCATCATACTAGGTCATGCCCTACTGCACCTCTCATGTTGGGACCTTTGGCTCGGCACAACCCAAGCCTTATAGTGTACTAGATCGCGACATGTCCCAGCATTGCTTTGAGCTAGAGGTGTCAAATGGGACGTGTCGGGCCGGCCCGACCATGCTTCCATGACGGGCTAGGCACGGCACGATACAGTAACCATGTCATGCCTAGCCCGACATAGTTCTGTGGAGGTTAGCCCGACATGGGCCCGAGACACGAATCTGCCGAGTTCGGCCCGGTCAGGCTGAACCCTAATTTAAAAAAAAAATTAGGGTTTGGTGGCACGCCACCTATAGAGGTGTCAAACGGGCCGACAGGCACGGCACGGCCCATTTTTCACGAGCATGATCGTGCTACCGTGCCGTGCTGTATATAGGCGGGCACGGCACGGCCCGTAGGCACGGCAAGGCCGTTCCGTGCCGTGCCGGGCCCGCTCGGGCACGCCTTGGCCATACAGGCCAGGCGGCATGGCCGGGCAGGCAGGAGCCGCGACGCGGGACCGGGTCACCGGGGTCCGGGAGGCTGCACCGCCACACGGGCTGACCGCTGACGGACAGGCAGATGGCAGATTAAATTTTTTTTTTATTGTAAATTTTTTGATTAAGTAACCGTATAGTTATAGAGTATTAATTATTAAATATAATTTTTTTGTAAAAATTATAAAAATTAAAATTAAATAAAACAAACAAATATTAGAAATTTTTTTTTATCAAATTCAATTTAGTTTAGCTTTTTTTATATTTATAATTTATTGATTATATATTAAAATTTAAAGTTATTAATTTTTTAAATAAAATTTAAATCGTAAAAAAAATAAATAAATACATTATGTTAGTAAAAATTAAAATTAAAAAAAAATTAAACTACACAAATGAAAAATTACCAATCATGCATTTGAAACCGATGGTCCGAACAAAACAAGTATAAATTTCAACACAACGTATGGTACAAAGTACAAACAAAGCGTATAAATAAAATAAATAAAAAAACATCGAAAAAAAGAGCAGATGAGCATCAATCGTCAAGCGGCATATCATCAGAATCATCAGCCGCAACATCAAGATCAGTATCATATGGATCATCATCATCGGCAATCAGCTCCTCCGCCATCGTAGTGGATGTGGATGCGACTGCAGTGTTTGTCACAGTCCCAGCTTCAGCACGATCACGGATGCTAAACCTCAATTACTCTCAATTCTTCAAACATGCTAAGGCCTCAACCATATCTGGACGTAATCTCGATCTCCTATCCGAAATCACGTTCACTGCAACAGAAAAAGTAGACTCCGATGCTACGCTCGACACCGGAGGAGTCAGTAGATCCCGTGCCATCCTAGATAGCACGGGATAGGAGGACTCATATGATTTCTACCACTGTAATAAATCAAGATTCTTATTATCAGAATGTGATAGGATTGAGCAGTAATCGGTATCTAAGTACCGAGATAGCTCGCTCCTATGTGATGGTCCACCCCTACGTTTCCCCCTCGCTAGGTTAATGGAATAATCGTCATCTCCGAACAAGGTATCAATGTCCGTAATCACAGTCTCACCACCACCACCACCATACCTAGTATCGTAGTATGTGAAAAGGTCTGTCAACTTCTCGTAAATGAACCCTTCAGGTGGCTCTTCCAGGTTCATGCACGAGGAAATGAAAGTCAGGGTGTTTTCAACCCCTTCCACCTTAGCCCTAGGGTCCATGCATGCTGCGAGGCAATAAAGAGATGGAATGGTGGACCAGTACTTCAGGTACTTGGTCTCCATCTCTGCAACCATATGGCTAAGCGTCGGGTCCGCTCGATACTTCCTAAACATGCTACTAATGTTGCATATGCACCGGAGTGCAATGCAAGTGGTGGGCGTATAAACCGACGAACACATGTTCGTCGTGTCATAAAATATCTTCAGAAATTTCATAAATGAAATTCCTGTAGCCCAGTCAGTGTCGTCAATAATAAGTTCGCCACTCTTACTATTGACGTAGTCGGATATCACTTGTTCGTATCCAACACATGATTCCAACATCAGGTACGTGTAATTCCAATGATGTCTCACATCCGATTGGAATTTCTTCTTCTTAAGATTCGCAGACAAACAGAGACTACCAAACTCTTGTTGTCTGCGAGGAGTGCGAATATACTTGAGTGCATTGTGTATATTTTCCAACGCGGGGGAACACACCTTCATACCCGCTTGAACTATCAGGTTAATCACATGACACATGCATCTGACATGAAAGATCTCTCCTAATGGTGCGTCTCTAATATTCCTAACAAACATATTGATCGCTACTCCATTATTCGCAGCATTATCAAAAGTGACACTAAAAATTTTATTTTGAATTTTATATTCCCTAAATATTTTCATCATACACTCAAAAATGGCCGGGCCATCATGAGGATGAAGAATCTCAGTGAATCCTAATATTTTTTTTATTGATTGTCTAGTTAGAATCTACATAGTGGCTCGTGAGACATGCATAAGAAGAATCATCGTGACATGTCCATATATCGGACGTCACGGACACCACTCCACTATATGCCAAAAATTCCTTAATTATTTTTTGTTTTTCTAACTTATATATCTTTAGTATGTCACTCCTAGATGTGAACCTAGGAATCCTACGATAGGATAGCTGAAAATAAGTCTGCATGATGCGCACTACCCTCGGATCTTCCGAAAATCTGATCGGAAGACCCATCAATGTGATGAGCCTGGCCATGCCGTCCCTACCCAACTCGCTGGAGTATACGAAGGGAGTAAACTTTGAGACTGAACTCGATCCAGTCTCAAAAAATGTAGTGCCAAGTTGGGTTTGTCTAGGATCTTAGGGTCCATGTTTTTTGGTGCATATTTCGGCATGCCTCTTAAGGTGCCCAGTCCCACATGTACTCTTGCATGTTAAAAGTCTCATACAATATTTGCACTGTGCCATTTCAAGTTCCTCACCCCTAACATTTACTTGTGTTATGATTTTAAAATGTGTCCAAACTACAGAAGTCCTCCTAGTTTTTTGTTTTTTATAACTTTGGGTTGAGACAACAGGAGAAACCAAAGTTTCAGCAGCCACAGACGTCTGTGTAACACTAACATTTTCATTTTCCAAATTTAAATATGTGTCAGGTGTTTTTGTCATTTTTTATGTTTTTTATTTTTTCCTAAGTTTTTCTAGAGAGAGAATCTTTAGAGAGAGAAAGTAAATAAAAACGTAAAATAAAATACCGGGTAAAAGCAATGAGGTCAGTCACGTGCAAGGTGCACCGCATGAAGCTCTGATGTTCAAAACTCAAGTTGAGTTTCACGAAAATCCAAGCCGAAATCAAAATCACGAGGCCCAAGAAAGAGATGCACGGTTTATGTGAGAGAGAGAAAGTATTGAGAGGTTTTATGTTTTTGAAAAACATAAATGTTATAGGGAGGGGGTAGATTTTATAGGCTAAATAAAGTTTTTTTTTATAAAAAAAGATATTTTTTTATTATTTTTTTGAATTTTTTTTAAAAGTTTTAAGGGGCAGAATCACGAGGACCGTTGGATTCTGCCCCCTAGCCGTTGGAGGCGAATCCAACGGCTGAAAATCTGTGATGTTTGAAAATTTTTTTTTGGCCGTTGGGATTGGTCGGATCTAAGGCCGTCGGGTATCGGCAGTCGGGACTGCGGGTCGGGTCCAATCAGACCCGACCCACGATCTTTTTACCGGGGAGGGCCGAGGGGGCCAGCCGCCAGCCGGCAAGGGGATGGCGGACGGCCGGACGGGTCACGCCATGCCACACGTGACACGCCGCCAGCGCCACGCGTGCCTACGTGAACCGGCACGGGACGGACCCATGCCGGCGTGACGTGCCAAGGCACGGCACGGCACGGGCAGTCCTTAACCCGGGCACGGCACGGGCCCGGGCACACTTTAAAATGTGCCGGGCCGGATTGGTTTCTCGTATATCTGTCTATCTATTTTTATAAAAAATAGATAGATACGCTTTAAAAATGTGCCGGGCAGTCCTTAACCAACACGAGTTTCACCCATTGGGCTCAGCTTCTACCGCTGGATTGGTTTCTCGGCTCGTGCTGAGATACCGTGCCAATGGGCCACGATACCGTGTTGGGCCAAGCATGGCACAGAACAGTTGGTGCCGTGGACAAGCACGATATGGGCATGGGCATGGGAAATTCACGTACCGGGCTGGCCCAAACATGGTCGAAACGTGCCATGTCTCGTGCTGGACCAGGCTGGCCCGGCCTGATTGACACCTTTACTTTGAACCATGTCATGTTGTTCTTGGCATGATTGAGTCATGTCATGCCTCTTGTCATGCAATGGCTACCTAACCTAATTGACACCTCTATTATAAATAAATAAATAAATATAAATATAAACACACACACACACACAATAAATATAAATATAAATATAAATATACATATAAATATACATACATACATATATATATATATATATATATATATATATATATATATATATATATATATATATATATGTACTAGTGATACTAACCACCTTATGAGACGTGCTAATTAATGTACTAAAAAATCTTCCATTAGATCTCATGAAAACATAACTTAGTGGCTATATTGATTACCAACATTAGTCTTTCAATTAGGTTTTCAGAGAATTCTAGAATAATGAATATTATACAAACCTACTTTCAGCCTGATTATCATATAATTATTATGTCAACTAGTAGGAATGACATAATCTAATATTTTAAATAAAAAAATAATTTGTAAATAATTAACTTATGAAACATAGTAAATTATTCATGATGTCCGATATCTAGTCTAGTTATGAAGATATATCATTTGTATGCTTTTCCATCTACTATGTTAATTTTAAATAAAAACTAAATAAAAAAAATTAGGATTTCCTGAGATCTTTTCTCTTCATGATAGTCATATCATATATAAGTCTTTGACAAGAATCTTTAGGGAATATGATATTCAAAATAAAATTTTTAATATTATATTCGATAATTCTTTAAAATATAATGTTACTATTAATATATTTGTTAAAACCATTAGATATATGTTCTTAGTTTATATTTTCTATTTTATGTGTATGTATTATTTAATTAACCTAATAGTACAAGCATAAATTAAAATTATTTCACCTATATTAGAAAATATAAAAAATTTATTAAAATACCTTTGGACATCTATTAGACAACAAGAGTTCCATACTATGTTTGTTAGCAGGCCTAAAAACAAAAAGATTCCAAACAAATAAAAGACACTATTATAATTATACATACATGATATTAAAGTCATATGTTGGCTACTCATATGTGATATCTAATTATGTCAATAATAAAAGTTCTAAACTTATTATTGACAATTTAGACTGAGAGACAAGAATTTTATTTTTAAAATTTCTGAAGATTTATTATGATATGATAAATATGTATTCATCTATGTACTTTCACCACTTGTATTGCACATGAGTGTATATATACAATATTAATAGTATGTTTTACATGCATAGAGAATATATTGATTTTAGTATTAAGGCTATTGAGCTAAAAAACTAATTATTTAAAATATTAGTCCTCTATTCAAAATCTTTATTACTTGATTGCCTATATGGATCCTAGAGTTAAAATGAAAGGCATATAGAATATATTAAAATATATATCCACATGCAAGAACTATGAATAAGAACCTAATACTCAGATTCACAAAAAAAAGTCGCTATCATGTTTGTATATTATGATACTAGGTATAATAGTTGTAGTGAGACTTTTAGTATGAACATAGACATTGTATTCAAAGATGATATATTTTCTATTTAGTTAGCAAGAGATAAAAGATGGAGCATCCATATAATAGTAGTGATCCATTTTAGTACTTAGATACTAATTATTATTTCATCCTATTATATGATGATAATAAGAATTTAGATATATTACGTTAGTAAGAATCATATGAATTTACCTATCTCATGCTATCTAAGATAACACGTGATCTACAGACCCTAATCGATGTTTAGCATGGTATTGGAGTCTGCTTTTCTTGTGGCTGTAATTATTACTTTAGATAAGAGATTCATACCCTGACTAGATATCATACAAGTATTTTTATGATTAAAAAACTAAAAAGATTCAAAGATATATATTTTGAATATCGTGAAAGAGCTATTGGTTGATGATGACTCATATGATGATATCGAGAATTTTGAGTCTAATGCTAGCTTCAGAACTAGACTTAATGATTCAAATCATAGTACCTACATAGACTAATCATAGATATAGACTCAACAACTCAAAGAAGTAACATGTAATGTGTATTTATTTTGCTGATATTTTTATTTTTTTACTTTAAAATTTTTAAATTAATTATTTATCATACAATATCACAATGTTTGAAAATGAAACACAAGTATATTTAGTTATTGAATTTTTTTTATAGATTTTATTCATTTTATTTTATATTTCAATGCAATGAAATTTACTTCTGATATTTATATACATATATTTTTAAAAAAAATTACTTAAAAGATTTAACTTAAAAATAAAGTCAGCACAACTAACATGGCCATGCATCATCACTTTGTCTGGCGCTACACTACATGATGCTGATGAGGTTTCATTGTCCATTGCATCGGTGGAAGTGGGGTGGATCTAGGTGGTTTTTGAGGCACTTGGAAAAGCTAGTATACCATTGCCAGTAGCTTGACACAGCCAACCACTATAATTTGTAAGACTACAACTCTAGCATGAAGTGCAAGTGCTATAGGTGCACCCCCAGTGCCCACTCGAAAATGCTGGTGTACCATTTCCAACCATTATTGTCTTACAAGACTACAATTATAGGCAATAGCTTGTAGTGAAAGTGTAGCAGGTGCACTTTTAGTGCCCACTCAATAGTGCAAGTGTCCTAGGTGCATTGCTAGTGCCCATTTGGCAGTACCAGTTCCACTACTCAATGGGCACTAGTTAGTGGCCCTTGGGCCCTTGGCCATAGCCTAATGCTCAATAGGTTGGGCCTATCACTACCCACAACAACTAGGCACTAACATGACCAATGGTAGTGTCGTGCCAATGCTAGCCTGATCTAGCATGACCCAACATGCATGGTTCACAAAGGCGCCATTGGGCCATGTTAGGATGTAGGTCATCCTAACATGACACATGCTCATGCACCCATTTCATGTTGTGTTTGGCACTAGATGGTAGCCTGACTGGGCCACCAAAATTCAAGTCAAGTCGGTCTGACCAGCCCATTTGACACCTTTATACCTAGGTATATATACAATATTAATAGTTTATTTAATATATATAAAGAATACTCAGATTTATATATTATGATTATTAAAATGAAAAAAAGTATTTTGAAATATTGATCATCCATTCTATTTTTTTTATTACTTGACTATAGGTATTGATCATAGGATTAAGATAAAAAGGATTAAAAAATAGTATCATATATTTGTCAACTTAAAGAATCAATGACAATAATCAAATTATAGAATTCATGAATAATTAGATAATATATTTAAATATTATGAAAGTAAATATGATAGTTTTTATGAACTTCTGAGTATGAAGATCTATATTGTATTTGAAAAGAATTGACTTTTTCATTTAGTTAGCTATGGACAAACAATAGAAAGATATGTCGAATGGAAGTGAATAATATAGATAATTAGATGCCGATTACTATTCCATCTTATCACAAAGTAACATAAAAATTTTTGATATTTAAAATTAATGGAAATCATATAAATTCACCTTCACATACTATATAAAATAGCATGTGATCTACTGACCCATCTAGTATTTAGCATAAGATTAAAGTCTACTTTTTCTATTATTGTAAATATGATTTTAGATAATATGACCACACTACGACTAGATATTTTTGAAGTTCTGTCATGATTAAAAGACTAAGAAGATTTATAGTTAAGTCTCTTAGATAAAGTAAAAAGAGTTGCAAGTGAATAATGACATATACAATACAATGATACTCATACCAATACTATGAACTATGTTGATCCAACTAGACAGAGTAACTAGTAACAATGGACTAGCTATGACATACATTTCTTTAGAGTTTTTTTTAAATTTTAGATTTATATTTGCAGACCTTGTATATTTTTTCCATGTGTTTACTTATATTTCATATTGCTATTCCTGACATGCAGGTTAATTTACTATTTATATTTAATTTAAACAAATGTTTTTATTTTTACATAGTATCATTATAAATAAATAAATAAATAAATAAAACACGCACGCACACACATTTCTTCAGAGTTTTTTTTTATTTGACTTATATTTTTAGACCTTGTATATTTTTTCTGTGTTTTCTTATATTTCATATTGCTATTTTTTGACTTGCAGTTTAATTTACTATTTATATTTAATTTTAAACAAATGTTTTTATTTTTACATAGTATCATTATAAATATATATATATATATATATATATATTATATAATATACTAAATTCAATGATAAAAATTAAAATTAATTAATTTTAAAGTTTAAGATAGCTGAGTCACAAACCACATGCCATAGCCCACTACCAACCATCCAACCATGCTAGTGGCAACTTCTCGGGACCTATCATCACCTATGTTACGGTAGCCAGGCTAGGCTTTTGACTCATGATTATAGGCTACTACCTATGGAAACTAAACCATGCTAGCCTGGGTTAGCCCTAGGAATGACTAGGTACAAAAGTCTCTCTAAGGCCTGTTCATGTAGGTTATACCATGCCAAAACCTCACCTAGCATAAATCAGTACAATCAAATGCTTTAGCCATTTCATCGGGCCATGTCGGACTATGCCTATCCTACCTTTTTTGAAGTGATTTGGAATGACATGTTCCAAAGGTATGAACCATATTGTGTCCAGTATGACGTGACACCTCTATTTTCAGAGATAAGATTATTGAGATATTAATCTCTCATAGATTCCACACTAAAGTGAGAATCTTGTGGACTAGATATGACCATCTTTATCTTTTTGAATTTGAGAGCTTAAAAGTGTCACTCAATTGTTGCATACAAGAGACTTTGCTTCTCCATAACTCTATTTGCATTATTAAGAAATACTTTACTCTATACTTTTGCTTTCCCAAGCTTACTTTTAGGAAAAGATAGTTTCTTATTCAAATCATCCATTATGTTTTTTATGTCAGATTTATTTAGTTGTTTTTCCAATGAACATACTTTAGCCTCAAGAACAATTGTCTTTGAAATTAATGTATCTTCGTGTCCATTGAACCTACGAGCTAACTTTCATAGATTAGATTCTTTTGCTTCCAATTGTTCCTCATATATTTATTGCTTTCATTTTAGTAGATTTTCTTTCAATTCATCCACCCAAATTTTACTGTATTTTGGAGTTCAAATAGAATATCATGTGAAATGTCCACTTCCAATATAAAAGTTCATTTCTGCTTTCATTGACTTTTCATATGTAACCATTGCTTCTTCCATCATACTGCATGCTTTTTGTTCTGATACAAGTAGATTAGGTCTCATATCTACTTCAAAACTGCCATGACCCACATAACCTCTTTTCAAGATCATTCTTTATTTACAAAGATTGTTCAAGCATAAATATTTGGCTATTTTTTTTTTTGAAGTATCCATGGTTATATAACAATTCTATTTCAAAAATTTGCCATCTTCTTCAAAATTGAAACCATTCTCAATATTTTTTATTAACTTTTTTTTAACGACCATATGAAAGCCCATTGGCCACACTGGGACTGAAGTAATAGTAAACCACATAGGCCCTAGAAAAATTGGGTTTCATCCATCCCAATGGTAGAATATAGTTGGTGGGGATTGAACTTGCAACATTGAAGTTACACATATCTCACCATCCACACTACCCTATCCATTGGTCAATATTCCATATTAGCATGTACAAATTAAATCATTTGTAATAAAGACAACTCATAGAAAAATTATCAAACCAACAACAAAAACCAACTAATAAAAAATACAAATTGAGGAGAAAAATATCAAATAGTTCCTTTAGAATAAGGTCATTTCTTCATTCTATTCTCACATTAATTTTCAACGAATTAATTTGATGGTATCAATAGAATCAAAAACACTATCTTGGTTTGATTCAAATGGATCAATACATAATATGATATTGGTGTACACAGTTGTAAATGATAAATCATAACAATATTCACTATGCTAAACATAAAATAAATAATATAATAATTTCATGGAACATCAAACTTTAAGGAAAGAAGGCAAGTTGAGACTTCTCCAAGGCATTCATGAAGATGTCTGCTGAATACTATGCTATATAAATTTATGATTGTAGTAATAGATTTATCAAAATTTTATATTGTAGGAAGAAGTAGTTGACATCAATGTGATGAGCCTACTCATGAAAAATTGAATTTTAAAGTTATATGACTCACTATTTGATTACTATCATAAAAATGATGAGAAAGTGAGTGCATCCCCAATCTCCATGAGTAGATTTTACAATCAAAGTATCTGAGATATAATTCTCATAATCACTCTAAAGTATGCATGTATACTTGATCTTGAAATGATGAGCCTACTCTAAAGTATGATGAGAAAGTGAATGCCATTTACTATTTCAAGAAACACATTTTCATCTCTAAAAAAAGTACACAATCCTATCATAAACCTTCTCTCATGCACAACCACATATTGGAGATTTTTTGTAGATGGTAATGATAGATAGTTATTTGGATATTCAGATGTAACAAGTAGAAATGAATTAGACGTTTGATATTCTTCTTTTATATCATAATTATCATCTTGTATATCATCATTATCTTATTCTACTTCATCCACGTCTTTTTCTTTTATATTTTTTTTCTTCTACTTTTTCTCCTTTTAATTCTTCTTTCACTTCTACGACTAATACTACTACTACTACTTCTTCTTCTTCTTCTTCTTCTTCTTCTTTTTCTTCATCATGTTCATCTTCTACTACTTCTAATTAAAATTATTAATATTATTATTATTCTTCTACTACTTCTACTACTACTACTACAACTTCTTCTTCTTTTCTCTATCTAGTTCTTTTTTTTCTTGTTTTTCTTAATATTCTTATTCTTATTCTTATTATTCTTCTTCTTATTATTCTTGTTCTACATCTAGTTCTTATTTTTTTTATCTTGTTCTTCTTCTTATTTTTCTTCTTCTTCATATTCCTATTCTTCTTATTATTCTTCTACATATTCTTAATCATAATCATCATCAACATCATCATCTTCTTCTTAATCTTCTTAATTAATCATCTAATTCATCACCATCATCATCATCATATTATTATTATTATTTTTATTTTTCTTCTACTTATTTTTATTCTTATTCCTGCTCCTCCTCTTCTTTTTCTTCCTCCTACTACACTTCTTCTGCTTCCTACTCTTTTTCTTCTTCTTCTTTTTCTTCTAATACTTCTTTTATTCTTCTTCTTATTCTTCTTTATCTTTTTCTTCCTTTTCTATTTATTCCTCCTCCTCCCCTCATATTCTTCTTCTTCTTCTTCTTCTTATTTTATTTATTATTATTATTATTATTATTATTAATCTTCTTCTTCTTCTTTTTCTTCTTATTTTCTTTCTTCTTCTTCTTCTTCTTATTTTTCTTGTTCCTCTTCTTCTTGTTCATCATCATCATCATCTTCTTCTTCTTCTTATTTTTCCTCCTCTTGTTCTTCTTATTTTATTTATTTTTTCACCTCTTGTTCTTCTTATTCATTTTTACCTCTTGCTTCTTATTCTTCTCCTTCATCCCCCCGAGTTATTCTTTATCATCATCATCATTTTCATCTTCTTTTTCATAACCTTCGACTTCTTCTTTTAATTCTACTTTCTCATCATTTTCTTCTTCTTCTTCTTCCACTATAACTTCTTTTTCTTTTTCTTTTTCTTCTTTTTCTTCTTTTTCTTCTTCTTCACCATCACAATCATTTTCTAATTCCTCTTTTTAATCTTCTTCTTCTTCTTATTCTTCTTTCTCTTCTTCTTCTTCTTCTTTCTCTTCTTTTTTTTCTTCTTCTTCTTATATTTCTTCATATTATACTTCTACTTATTCTTATTCTTATTCTTATTACATTTCTTCTTCTTCTTCTTCTTCTTATTCTTATTCTTCTTCTTCTTCTTATTATTATTATTCTTCTTCTTCTTCTTCTTATTCTTCTTATACCTCCGCCTCCTCTTCTTCATCTACTACTACTACTACTATTAATTATTATTATTATTATTATTATTATTCTTCTTCTTCTTCTTCTCTTCCTTCTCCTTCTTCTTTTTTTTCATCTACTTCTCCTTCTTATTCTTCTTCTTCTTCTTTTTCCAATACTTTTCATCTTCTTCCTCATCATCTTATTTTTTTTTTACTTTTAGTTCTTCTTCCTCTTATTCATCTTTATATTCTTCTTCTTCTTCTTCCTCCCCTTCCTCTTCCTCTTCTTCTTCTTCTTTTTCTTATTTCCCTTCCTCTTCTTCTTTCTTCTTCTTCTTATTCATCTTCTACTTATATATCATATTTTTCTTCTTTCTTTTTCAGATAATTATTATTTTTTTTCTTCTTTTTCTCTTCAACTTCGTCTTCTTTTTCCTCTTATTTATTATTATTATTATTCTAAATCTTTTTCTTCTTCTTCTAATTCTTCCACTTCTTCATATTATTATTATTCTTCTTCTTTTTATTGTTGTTCATTTTATTCATCTTTATTTTATTCATCTTATTTTTTTTTTTCTTTTTTTTTTCTTCTTCTTATTCGTTATACTTTATCAACTTTTATTCTACTTTCTATCATCATCATCATCATCATTATTATTATTATTTAATTACAACTTCTTTTTTTCTTCTAATTATTATTATTATTCTTCTTATTATTTATTATTTTCTTGTTATTATTATTCTTCTGCATCTCGATCTTATTATACTTCTCATTTTTCTTCTTTTTCCTCTTCTTCTTATTATTCTTCGTCTTATTCTTCTTCTTATTCTTCTTCCACTCTTGTTCATCAATCTCTTATAAAATTTCAACTATTATTTATTTTACTCTTCTTCTTTTTTTTCATTCTCTTCTTATTCTTCCTCATTATCATCATCATCATCATCTTCTTCTTCTTCTTCCTCTACTTTATATGTTTTTCTTATTCTTCTTCTTCTTCTGAGTCGTCTTTTTCCTCTTCATATTCTTCTCTTCTTCTTCTTTCTCTTCCTCCTCTTCTTCTTCTACTTCTTTTTCCTCTTTTTCTTTTTCTTCCTCTTATACTGCTATTACAACTACTACTACTATTGCAACCACTACTACTACTACATCTTCTTCTTTTTCTTCCACTTATTATTTTTATTATCTCTTCCTCTTTCTCTTCTTCTCCGACTTCTTCTTCTTCTTCTTCCTCTTCTACTTATACTTCTTCTTTTTCTACCAATTATTCTTTTCTTTTCTTATTATTCTTCTTCCTCTTCTATTTCTTCTTCGTCTTCTTCTTCTTCTTAATTATTATTATTATTATTATTATACATCATATTTTTACACTTCTTCTTCAACTTTTATTTGACTTTTACCTATTCTTACTCTTCTTCTTCTTCTTCATATTCATTTTATTCATCTCATTCTTTTTTTATTCTTATTCTTTTTCCTATTATTTTTTTCTTCTTCTTATTCATCATCATCAACTTCTTTTTTTCTATATTATTATTATTATTATTATTATTATTATTATTACTTTTCTTATTCTTCTTTTTGTTCTTCAACATCTTCTTATTTTTATTTTTCTTCTGTCTTCTTTAACATCTTATTTTTTTTCCACTTCTTCTTCTTCATCTTTTTATTCCTTTTTTTAGTCTTATTATTCTTTTTCTTCTTTATCTTCATCTTCTACTACTACTACTACTTCTTCTTCTTCTTCTTCTTCGTCTTCTTCTACTTCTTCTTTCCCATATTCTTTTTTTCTTATTATTCTAATTCTTTTTACCCTTTTTTTTCTTATCTTTGATCTTCTTCTTAATCATTTTTTTATTTCATCATCATCATCATCACCTTCTTCTTCTTTTTGTTCTTCTTCCTCATGTTCATCATTCTCTTCTAGTTTTTTTACTTTTTCTTCTTTTTCTTGTTCTTCTTTTTTTTATTCTTCTTCCACTTATTCTTCTATTTATTCTTCATCAGCATCATCATTATCATCTTCTTAATCATCATCTTCTTCTTCCAATTCTTCATCTACTAATTTTTCTTCTTCCAGTTCTTCATCTACTAATTTTTCTTCTTCTTATTCTTCCTCTTCTCTTGATTCTTTCTCTTCTTTTTCTTATTATTATTATTATTCTTATTCATCTCTTCTTCTTTTTATTCTTCTTCTTTGTATTCTTTTACTTCTTCTTCTTCTTCTTCTTCATTTACTTATTCTTCTTCTACTCTTTGTCCGATTGTTTTTCTTTTTCTTTTACTTCTTCTTCATCTTCTTATTCTTCTTCTTCCTATTCTTCTTCTACTTCCTCCTCCTCCTCCTCTTCTTCTCCTTCCTCTTTATCTTCTTCTTCACCTTTTTCTTCCACTTTTTATTCTTCCTTTTCTTCTTCTTCTTCTTCCTTCTCCTCCTCATCCTCCTCCTCCTCTTCCTCCTCGTCTTCTACATATCATCATCATCATCATCATCATTATTATTATTATTATTTTTCCTCATCCAATTCATTTTCTCACTCTTCCACTGTTTATAGTTGTTGTTGTTGTTCTTCTTCTTCTCTTCTTCCTATTCGTCTACTTCTTCTTTTAATTATATTCATTCTTCTTCCACCACCTCCTCTTATTCTTCTTCTTCTACTTTTTCTTCCTCTTCCTCTTCTTCTTCTTCCACTTTTTTTTTGCTTCTATTGTTGTTATTATTATTATTATTATTCTTCTTCTTCTTGTACTTCTTCTTATTCTTATTCATTATTTTCTTATTGTTCTACTTATACTACTAATTTTAATTCTTCTTCAAATTCTTATTATTATTATTATTATTATTATTATTATCATCTTTTTATTCTTCTTTTTTGTGTTCTTTTTCTTTATTTTAATGCACTTCTTCTTTTTATTATATTTATTATTATTATTATTATTATTATTCTTCTTCTTCTTCTACCTCTTCTTCTTCTTTTACTTCTTATTCTTTTTCCTCTTCTTCATCATCTTATTCTCATTCTTCTTCTACATTTTTTTCTTCCATTTATTATTATTATTCTTCCTCTTATTTATTTTCATCTTATTCTTCTTATTCATTTTTTTTATTCTTCTACCTCTTATTCTTCTTCTTTTTCTTTTTCTTTTTCTTTTTCTTTTTCTTCATCTTCCCTTTCTTCTTCTTTTTATTTTTCTTTTTTATTTTTCTTTTTTCTTGTCCTTTTTTCTTTTTCTTTTTTTTTCTTTCTTTTTCTTCTTCTTTTTCTTTTTACTTTTTTTTCTTTTTTCTTTTTGTGCTTCTACTTCCACTTCATCTTCATTTTAATCTTTTTCTTCTACTTCGTTTTCTTTTTCCTCTTCTTCTTCTTCTTCTTCTTCTTGTGCTTCTTCCTCTTCTTGTTATTCTTTTCCGCTTATTCATCATCTTCTTCTTCTTTTTCTTCTTCTTCTTTATCTTTCTTTTCTCCTATTATTTAATATTCTACTACTACTACTACTACTACTTCTTCTTCTTCTTCTTCTTCTTCTACTACTACTACTACTAGTTCTTCTTCTTTTTCTTATCTCGATTCTTTTTCTTCTTCTTATTTTTATTCTTCTCCATCTTCTTCTTATTCTTCTTCTTATTTTTATTCTTCTTTTTTATCCTCCTCTTTTTTTTCTTCTTCTAATTTTTAATCATCTTTTTCTTCTTATTATTTTTATTCATTTTTTTCTTCTTTTGCTCCCTCTTCTTCTACTTCTTATTCTAGTTCTTTTGTTTCCGTCTCTTCTTCTAATTTTTATTCTTTTTTTTCTCATTTTTATTCTTCTTCTTCATTTTCTTCTACTTCTTCTTCTTCTTCTTCATTTTCTTCTACTTCTTCTTCTTCTTCTTTTTCTTTTTCATCATCATCTTCTTCTTTTTCATCCACTTATTCTTCTTCATATTTTCTAATTTTTTTTTTCTTTTTCTTCTTCTTCCCTTTCTTGTACTTCTTCTTTTTTTTTCTTCTTCTTATATTTCCTATTATTCTTCTTCTTCTTCTCCTCCTCCTCCTCCTCCTCCTCCTTCATCTTCTTCATTTTCTTCTCTTCCTCCTCTTTTTATTCTTATTTGTCTTCTTTTCCTCTTCTTCTTCTTCTTCTTCTACTTCTTATTTGTCTTTTTTTTTCTTCCTCCACTTCTTGTTCCTCATCATCATCATCTTCTTCTCCTTCTTCTTCCTCTTCTTCTTTTTTATCTTTTTTTTTGTTTTTTATCTTCCTCTTCCACATCTTTTTCTTTTTGTTCATATTATTCTTTTTCCACTTCTTATTATTCTTTTTTATATATTTTTCATCTTCTTATTACCCTTTTACTACTACTACTACTACTACTATTTCTTCTTCTTCTTCTTATTTTTCTTACTATTATTATTATTATTATATTATTCTTCTTCTTCCTCACATTCTAATTCTTCTTTTTCTTTTATTTTTAAAATTCTTCCCCCCTATTCTTCTTCTTCTTCTTCTTCTTCTACTTCCTCTTGTTATTCTGATTATTCCTTTTCTTCTTCTTCTTCCTTATTTTTTTCTTTCTATTCTTCTTTTTCTTTTTTTTTTATTTTCACATTCTTCTTATTCGATCACTTATTTCTTTAATTTTTTTTCTTCTTATTCATTTTCTTCTTATTCTTCTTCCTCTTCTTCATCTTCACCTTCTTGTTCTTTCTCTTCTTCTACTCCTCCTCCTCCTTCTTAATTTTCTTCTTCTTTTTCTTCTTCTTTTTCTTTCTTTTCTTCTTCTTCTTCTTTTTTCTTTTCTTTTTATTCTTCTTTCTTTTCTTCTTTTTCTTCTTCTTCTTCATACTCTTTTTCATCTTCTTCTTCTTCATCATCATATTTTTCTTATTTTCTTTCTTTCTTCTTCTTCTTCTTTTATTTCCTCTTTATTATTATTATTATTATTATTATTATTATTATTATTCTTATTCTTCTTCTCTCTTCTTCCTATTCTTCTTATTCTTTTTCCCTATTCTAGTCCTTTCAGTTCTTAATTTTTCTGTGTCTTCTTCTTCTTCAGTTATCTATTCATATTTGTCCTCTTTTTCTTCTTCTCCTTCAACTTCTTTCTTTTTGATTATTATTATTATTATTATTATTATTTATCTTTTTCTGCTTTTTTTTCTTTTTCTTCGTTTTTTTCCAATTATTCTACTTCTTCTTCATCATTATCTTTTTCTTCTTCTTGTTCTTCTTCTTCTTATTCTTGTTCTTCTTATTCTTCCTCCTCTTTTCAATCATCATCATCTACTACTTCTTCTTCCTCCTCTTTTCAATCATCATCATCTATCTTCTTCTTCTTCCTCCTCTTTTCAATCATCATCATCTTCTTCTTCTTTTCCCTCTTCTTCTGCTTCTTCTTCTTTATTATCTTGTTCTTCTTATATTTCTTCTTCATCCTCTTCCAATTTTTCCTATTCTTATACTTTTTCTTTTTCATCTTCATCATCTTCTCTTCTTCTTTTTCTTTTTTTTTCTTTTTCTTCTTCATCTTCTTCTTTTACTTTTTATTTTTTTTCTTTCTCTTCTTCTTTATCTTCATCTTATTAATCATCATCATCATCATCA
>JAREIK010002004.1:236384-245589 GCA_029783825.1 Sapria himalayana
AGAACACCCAAAAAAAAAATATTTATTTCTAACATCCACTATATCCACTACCTTTCCTTCCATCGTTTCTCCCCTTCTCCCATCCTTTGTCTTATAATACATTCAAGCATCATCCTACCCTATAAAACTACTATTATCTAATGGCTTAATAGCCTATTTCCTTTATGCTTTTTTGATGGATCCGATCCTCCACATGATTTTTGTTTAGATTTGAGTTTATTTTGCTCCTTTTGATATCTTTTCAGCTCCTCATCTAATCTATCAATCTAGCTACCTTCATCTTATCTTTGCTGTCTACATTCCCCTGCATAGAATAACACCCAAGAAAAAATCTATTTCTAACACATACAAGCATCATCATGCCCTATAAAATTACTGATATCTAATGGCTTTATAGCTTGTTTCCTTTATGTTTCTTTTTGTAGGATCTTATGCTCCACTTGATTTTGTTAAGCTTTAAGTATTTTTTGCTCCTTTTGATATCTTTTCAGCTCCTCTCCTAATCTATAAGCTTGCTTCCTTCATCTTATCTTTGTTTTCTACATTTCCTTACATAGAAAATCACCCAAGGAAACATATATTTCTAATAGGCACTATCAACATTACCTTACCTTCCACCATTTCCCTCCTTCTCCCTTCCCTTGTCTTATATTACATACAAACACCATCTTACCCTATATGACTACTAATATCTAATGGCTTAATTCTTGTTTATGCTTTACATAAGGGTGCATTGCACTCCTTCTTATCCTGCCCCCCTCTTCGCTCTTTTTCATCGCCTCTACACAAAAACACCAAAAAAACCATAAATCAAAATAAAAATACATCAACTCCTTTCATGTTGTTCATGTGTCTCAGGACCGTCTTTAAATTTGTGCCCTTCCAGCTTTAACCATACTTATTAGCTCCTCTACTTTATCCTTTTATCTTGCTAATCCTTTCTTGACTGCTACATAACCTACATCTAATCCTCTACATTGAAACTACCAACATTCTTGCATACAATCATCAATCTCCTTTACCATTCCCGCCCTATTATCCCTTGCACTACTTAACTTTACTGCCCGAGTTTAGAAATATATACAAATACACTAGCTATACATATACTATTTTAGGCTAGCACTTCCTCTTAATTTTAACTCTATGCCTTTCTTCCATCTTCTTTCCTTAGTTTTATTTCCACTTTCACTTTCTCCCAACTTCTTTTTGGTTCCAGCTCACTTATTCTTTTTCATCTTGTGTCTCACCCCTGCAAAATCAAATCCAAGCACATAACATAAATATATATTATTTCCCCATTATGGATTCTTTCTTAATCCTTCCTAGCCAAGTCACTGCCCTCCCATCATCTCTGGCTATCCCTACATCCACATAAACAAACATATCTACAAGCATAAACAAATACCAGCTTTCCCTTCTTTAGAGGATATGTTTCTGAAGACCCCCACCCCAGTCCCCTCTTGATGCAAAATCTACTAGTGAGACATCTTAACCATGCCTATGCCTTGGAATGTTTCTGTTCTCAAACAACCTTGCACCCATAGAACAAGCACATTCCAAAAAAAATAAAATAAAACATAATCATCCCTCTATCCCCCTACATCTAAGCCCATACCCTTCAGCCCTTCCTGTCCACCAGTCCCTAAGAAAACCTACGCCCACCTTGCTCAACTCATCTAGCTAAATATCATATTCATCTTAAGACCATTACCTCAAACTCCCCAAAAATAAGAAACATTCATACCATCCAATTTTGTAATTCCTATTACGTTCCTAGGAAGCAAACCCAGATAGACATGATTACAGGCTAATCCTCTAGCCTAGGCTAGGCCATCATCCCACTTGTTTCTTTCTCTATATATAAGCTTGATTGTGCAACTCATTTCTCTCATTAGAGTATAAATTTCATCTTTCTCATTCTAGTGTTCCACCATTACAAAACTATTTCTGATTAAACTAACTAGTAATGTTGAGTCTACCTATACCTAGATGTCCCTATATTTCTATTTTGAACACAACTACAATCCCTTATATAGTACCTTTACATCTACTTGTAGAGCCAAATAGGCTGTATATGAACCATAAAATGCTATTAAATACTCTCTAATTGAGTTTCTAAGCACTTCGCCACCCTCAGCTTACCCAATGTTCCTTGTAAAACTACTATCAGTATTCAATGCTAGCTTACCTTGAAAAGGTTTTTCCTAGCAAAATCACTATGGCGGTGCATGTACAAGATTTATTGATCCTAGATTCCATATTATCTAAAGTTAAGAATCTCTATCTTATTTTGCTAGCTTAAGCGTCTTGGCAAAAGAGAGAACCAAGATTTCTTCCTTAATATTCTTCAAAATATCTGATGAGCTCATAGGACATCCTTCATACTTATAATTTTTAGGAGCTTTTCAAATATTCCATAATATTATATGCATGATAACTTTTTGAAGCCAAGTGATAATTTTATTTGATGATTTTTGATTTTTACCATTTTAGAAGCATATTTTTTAGAGAGGGTAGAGAGCCTCTAATATGTAAAGAAGACTAAAAAATGTCAAATCTCCCGAGCCACCTTCCATTTAAAGTAGGACTCACATTGGAAAGCAAGGCTAATTCCCTTTAGCCCAAATCATTCTATCTAGTGGTACTAGGTTGGACAACAATTTCCACATTAGAATCGACATCTTTATTGGGACCGTTCCTTTCCATGCCCATTACAATAAAGATGACACCTCCTCCTCTCTAATTTATTCTTTTGCCGATTTAATAGAAAAAATTCCATCTACACGGCATCCAAATCCAGCCCTTCTTCATACATTTTGAGGGTGAGTCAACCAATTCACTTTAGTCCAACATCTATTTCCAAGATGATACCAAGATTGCTCCTTTCTTTTGGGTATACAAATTATTATTCCAATAGAATTTTGCTTTCATGTAATTAGCCCATCAACTTTTTCTTTCCTTCAACCTCCACCAACTCTTGCAAGAATATACTTCCGCCATTGTTATTAGACTTGTAAAGCCCGACCCATTTATCTCTTTTGGAAAACATAGCTCCTCCCATCTCTTCTAGTGATACTTTAATTTCCCATCCTATTTACCACAAAAAAAGTTATAGAACTTTTTTTCTAGTAATAATCACATTTGGGGGTTGAATCGCCATTAGGTTATGAGTAATAATACTCTACAAGACATGTATGATCAAGGCGACTCTTCCCCCAACACCTAAGTATTCTTCTTTCCATCCCACAACTTTTTTCTAGATTGCATTGACCAGGAAATCAAAATAATTTATATTTGCTATTCCTTCAAAGACTGGACATCCCAGTTAGAGAAGCATGCCCTTTTCCATCTGAATCCAGTTACATTATTTATCCACTGAGCCACCTTAATAGGTGCCTTGTTAGCAATTATAAATAGACATTTTTTATTATTTATTTTCTGCCTTATTTTCATTTCAAACTTATGTAATAGCTGCATAAGAATGAGTAGAGACCTTTTGCCCCAATTGGTGAATATTAGCACATCATCTACATAATCAATGTGAGTAATTGCAGAAGTATTTCTAAATTGGGCAAATGGAAGAATTTTTTCCATTTGAGTTTGCCTACGAATATTCACCAAAAGAATATCCATATATAAAATAAAAAGAGAGGGCGAGAATGGATCACCCAACCACAACCCTCTTTTAGGCCTAAATTTACCACTAGTCTCACCATTCACTAAGATATCAATCCATATGTTATTTATGCTTCTAAAAATCAGATCAATCCATAACTCAGAAAAATCCATTCTTCATATTTTTAAGCATAACACATCTCATTATACCCTATCAAAATTTTTCTAAATGTCAAGTTTTATGGCCATATTATGACTTCTAGTTCTTCTTCCCAACTCCTTAAATAACTCATTTACCAAACCAATATTTTAGTCATCGGCATTTCTTTTATAAACCCAACTTGTTCTTCTGAAAGCAGTTGAGGAAGAATTATATCCAATCTAGCATGCAAAATTTTTGAGATGATTTTTTATGAGTACAATGTATGATTTTGTCCAAGCTTTTGTTAGCTCAGACCCACAAAAACGGCATGCAACAGTCTTCATGAGATCATATTTGATTATGTTCCAACATAGTTGAAAAAAATTTGTGTTCATGCCATCTAGCCCTGCCACACTACTTTTATCCATGCTAAAGACTACCTCTTTTATTTCCTACTCTCCCAGAACATAGGTGAGCATTTTCTAGTCTTGAGACTATATTTTTGGTTTAATAACTTGTAAAAGTGATTAATCCATATTCACAACCTTTGAGCATAACTACTCTTGAAAATAGCTATTTATTGAAGGTCTCAGTTTCTGCTCACAATCTACCCACTCATCCATTTCCTTTTTTGACTTCTTTGATCCTAGATTTGTGCTACATAATCTTAGCCATTCTTTGTAACATTTTGGTATTTTTTTCTCCTACTAGATCAAAGACTCATTCTTTCCCTGCCAACTCTTATTCTACCACTATAATTTCTTTTAAAATATTTCCAAAAACCTCTTTGTTCCATGCCGATAATAGAATGCTTTAGCCTTCTCAAATTTCTAAGAAAATGTGAAGATGGGTGCCCATTGCTAGCTGGGTTCGGGAGTCTCCACTATTTTCAAAAAAACCATGATGTAGTCCCCACATACTTTGGAATCTAAATTTTATCCACTTAACATTATCATCCATTCTAGTTTGAACCAACATAGTGTTATGATTTCAACAAGTTCTATTTATGTATCTTACTCTCATGCTACTGAAGAGGTTAAACCATGAGCTGTTAGCCAATACCCTATCCAACCTATCCCATATTATGTTCTTTCCTTTCTAATTATTAAACCAAGTGGATACCATTCCCAAGTAATCCACTTCTATCAATTTACAATTTTTGATGGTATTATTGAAGTGAGACTTCCTAATAATATTAAAATCTCTCCCAAAAATCCAAGGAGTTTTCAAGTTGGCCATTTTTTCCATTTCTATCCATAGAAAATTATGGTCTGCTTTAGAGTTACTTGCTTACACAACTGAGATCATGCATGTTGGGGAACTATCCAAGCTAAACTTATAATCTATTCGGATTGATAGTGGAGAGACAAGATAATATTATTTTTTCATAAGACCCAAATCCTACGTGTTTTATTTTCTATGCCCATTTTGAAACCCGACAAAGTTTTATACTCTGTCAATTTCTCCCTTTGCACCATAGGTTCCGCTACCATTATTATCGAGAGTGAATGAATTTTTATAAGTTTTTCTAATTGATTTATTGAAAGGGGGTTTGCTATACCCCAAATATTCCAATAAAGACAATCTAATATAATGATGGAGGTTGCTTAACTTGAGCTCTTGTAGTCCATTTTGACTAATAAACCATGGTTTTATAATTTTTCATATTTCTTACTTTAATTAGGCCACTTATGATTTCAATTGGTTTTACCTCATCAAGTGAATCTCATTTCAAAGATGCAACATGGGCTGTAGTCTCTTTAAATAAAGTAATAGCCTCTTCTATGCTTTCAACATCATAGTTAAGACATTCATGTTGAAGATCATACTTGGAGAGTGGCCCCAAGCCAAGTTCAGACTATTCAGCCACTCCCAAGTGAGTGCAGCGTTTGGTTTCCCAGACCAGAACATCACCTATGCCCTCTTCCCAATCATCTAGCCCTCATTCTCCTTCTTTTCTACTACTTATTTTTCTTCTTTTTTTCATCTTCTTCTCCTTCTTCTTTTTCTCCATTTTCTATTTCTCCTTCTTTTTCTCCATTTTCTATTTCTCCTTCTTTTTCTCCTTATTTTTGTTCTTCTCCAACTTTTTTTTCTTATTTTCTTATTCTATTTCTTCTTTTCTCATTCATAATCTTTTCCATCTTCTACTCCTCTACCTACTTTTTCTCCTTCTTCTTGATCTCCTTATTCTTATCCTTCATCTTATTCTTCTTAACCTCATTCTTCTTATCCTTCATCTTCTTCTTCTTTTTCTTCTTTTGATTTCCTTCCTTATTATCATACATATTATTATTATTTTATTATTATTATTATTCTTCTTCTTCTTCGTCTTCTTCTTCTTCTTACCATCTTTTTTTCAACTTATGCTTCTTCTACTTCTCCAACTTTTTATTCTTCTATTTCTTTTTCTTCTTCTATTTATTTTTCTTCTTCTTTTTCTTCTTCTTCCTCTCCTTCTTCATCTTTTACTTCTTCTTTTTCTTCATTTTCTTCTCCTTCATCATCATCATCATCTTCTTCTTCTTTACTTTCTTCTTTTTCTTGTTCTTTGCCTTCTTTTTCAAATTCTCATTCTTCTTTTTATCACACCTTATGTCTTATTCTCCTCCTTCTTCTCCATATTTTGTTCTTTTCCTTATTTTTCATCTTCTCCATCTCCTTCGCCTCCTTATTTTTTTTCTTGCCTTTCTGCTTGTTCTATTCTCATTTTTCTTATTCTCATTTTTCTTCTTTTTCTTCTTCTTATTCTTCTTCTCATCCTCCTCCTTCTACGTCTTATTTTTATTCTCATTTTTATTCTTCTTCTTTTTCTTATTCTTCTTTTCATTTTTTTATTCTTTTTCATCTTCTTCTCCTTCTTCTTCAACTTTTTCTTCTTCTTATCTTCCTCCACCTTCTTTTTCTCCTCGTTCTTCTTCTTCTTCTTGTTCTTCTTCTTCTTTTCCTCCACCTTTTTCTTCTTCATTTTTTTCTTCTTATTCTATTTCTTATTCTTCTACTTCTTCTTCTCCTTCTTCTACTACTTCTCCTCCTCATTCTTCTACTTTTTATTATTTTCATTCTTTTTCTTCTCCTTCTACTTCTCCATTTTTTTATTTTTCTTCTTCAACTTCTTTTTCTTCTATTTTATATATTTTTTATTCTTTATCTTCTCCATCTTTTTATTCGTCTTCTCCCTCTGCTTCTTATATTTCATCTTCATCTACTCCTTCTTATTCTATTTCTCCTTCTTCTTATTTTACTTCTCCTTCTTCTTGTTTTATTTCTTCTTCATCTTCTACTTCTTCTTCCCATTCTCTTTCTTCTACTTCTTCTCCAACTTCTTATTATCTCTTCCTTCTTCTTCTTCTTCAGCTTCTGCTTCTTCATCATCATAATCATATTCTTCTTCTTCTTTTTCTCCATCTTCTACATCTCCTTCTTCTTCTTTTCCTTCTACTATTTTTCTATATTCTTCTTCTTCTTCATATTCATACCTTCTTCTTCTTTTTCTTGTTTATTGGCTTCTTCTTCTTCTTCTTTTCCTTCCTCTTCTTCTCAATTATTCTCCTCCTCCTTCTTATCCTTCTAATTCTTTTTCTTTTTCTGCTTCTTCTTCTTCTCCATCTTCTCCTCCTCCTCCTTCTTCTTATTCTCCTCCTCCTTATTTTGCTCCTCCTCTTTCTTCTTCTTCATGTTCTTCTTATCCTTTTTTTTTCTTCTTTTCCTTCTTTTTATCATTCTTCTCCTCCTTTTTTTCATTATTATTATTATTATTATTCTTCTTCTTCTACTTCTTATTCTCCTTCTTCTCGTTCTCTTTCTTCTTTTCCTTCTTCTCTTTCTTTTCATTCTTTCCCTTCTTCTTCTTCTTCGTCTTCACTTTCTTCTTCTTATTCTTTATCTTTTTCTTCTTCATCTTCTTCTTTTTATTTATTCTACTTCTCCTTTTTATTATACTTCTTATTCCACTTCTTTAACTTATTATTATTATTATTCTTCTTCTTCTTCTCCTATTCCTCATTTTTCTTCCACTACTAAAACTACTACTTGTTTTTCTACGTATTTTTTTTCTTCTTCTCCTTTTTATAATTCTTATTCTTTTACTCATCCTCTTTCTTCTCCTTTTCCTTCTTCTCCTCCTCATTCTTCTAATTCTACTTCTTCTTCTCTATTTTCATCTTTGGTTTCTTCTACTTCTCTTTCATTTTATTATTCTCGTTATTCTTCTTCTAGTATTTTTTGCCGCTTTCTTATTATCATGGTTTATATTTTTATCATTTTCTTGTTTTTCCTTTTCTTCTTCTTATCCTTCTTTTTTTTCTACGTCTTCTACTTCTCCTCCTTCTTCATCCTTTCTTTCTATTTCAACTCCTTCTTCTTCTCCTTCTACTTCTTCTTATTTTCCTCCTCCTCATTATCTTCCTTTCCTTCTTCATCTTCACCTTCTTTTTCTTCTTCTCCTTCTTATAATACTACTTCTTCCATGTCTCCTACTTATTTTTCTCCTCCTTCTTCTTTTCATGCATATTCTCTTCCTTCCACATTTTATTATTCTTTTTCTCATTCTTCTTCTGTTCCTACTTCTTTTCATTTTATTTTTATTCTCCTCCTCCTCATCCTCCTCCTCATCCTCCTCCTTCTTCTCTTTTTTCTTTTTATCCTTCTCCTCCCCCTCCACCTCCTTTTACCACTTTTTATTTTTCTTTTAGTTCTTTTTTCCATTTCTTCTTCTTCCTCCTCCTCCTCCTCTTTGTCTTCTTTTTCTTCTTCCTCTTCTTCTTCTTTTTCTTCTTCTTCATCTTGTTCTTCTTTCATATCCAATTTTTTTTCTTTTTCATTCTCTTCTTTTTCTTCATGTTCATATTACACATCTTCTTCTTCCTCTTCTTCTTCTTCTTCATTGTATTATTTTTCTTTTTTTTCTTCTTTTAGTTCTTACTCTTCATCTTATTCTTCCTTTTTTTTTCTTCTTCTTCTTCTTCCTCTTCTTATTATTATTCATGTTCTTCTTTTTTTTCTTTTTCTTCATATTCATCTTTTTCTTCTTCTTCTACATCTTCTTCCTCTTTTTTTTTTCTTTTTCTTCTTCTTCTTCTTCCTCTTCGTATTTTTTTTTCTCATCTTCTTTTTCTTTTTCTTTATCTTTTTCTTATTTTGTTTCTTCTTCTTCTTCTTTCTCTTCTTCCACTTCTTCTTTTTTTTATTGTTCTTCTCACACTTCTTCTACTTCCTCCTCGTCTTCTTCTTCCTCTTCTTCCACTTCTTCTTCATTCTCTTTTTCTTATTTTACTTCTTACTCTTCGTCTTATTCTTCCTTTTCTTCTTCTTCGTCTTCCTATTCTTATTATTATTACTATTTTTTTCTTTTTCTTTTTCTTCATATTCTTCTTCTTCTTCTTCTTCCTCTTCTTCTTCTTCCACTTCATCATCATCATCTTCTTCTTCTTGTTTTTCTTCTTCTTT
>JAREIK010002005.1:0-30730 GCA_029783825.1 Sapria himalayana
TTTTAGCGCCTAGCACGTTAGCTTAGGAATCTTCATCGTTATTTCATTTAGCAATGGGAAGTCTCTTTTAGCTTGCAAATTTAACTTTAAAAATTGTGTTTTTTAGCAAGTAATTTTTCCGTCGCTAAATTTTTAGCTAGGGACAGTTTCTCTCGCTAACATTTAGCAAGAAGCACTTTAGATAGGGAACTGCCCATTTAGCAAGAGAATTATCACTAGCTATATGGGATTTTTCTGGTAATGTCTATATATCTATTTGTTTATTGATCTATCTCATTATATATCGACTTGTATATCTGTCTATTTATCAATTTTACAATCTTTCTATTTGTCTATTTGCGTATATGTCTATCTATTTATCTATCTATCTATCTATTAGTCTATCTATCTATATGTCAATCAATCAATCTATTTGTCTATCTGCCTGTCTATCTATCTATCTGTTTATCTATCTTTTTTTCTATCTGTCTGTCTATCTGTCTATTTGTATATTTATTTATCTATCTATCTACCTATAAGGCTTATCTGTCTATCTCTTTGTCTGTCTATTTGTCTCTATTTATTTGTTTGTCTCTTTTTCTATCTACTTATCTAACTGGCTATTTATCTATCTTATATCTTTCTATCTGTATATATTTGTATATGTTTACCATCTATGTTTTTAAATGTCAATCTGTCTATTTATCTATCTGACTATCTTACTATCTATCTATTTGTGTATATGTCTATCTATCTATCTATCTGATTATCTTACTATCTGTCTATTTGTGTAGATGTCTATCTATATTTCTTTCTAAAATGCTATTTGTCTATGTCTATCTTCTATTTATATATCTATCTCTTTATTTTGTCTATCTATTCTATATGTCTATCTATCTATATGTGTATCTATCTATCTGTCTATCCATTTATCTATTTATATGTTTATCTATCTAACTATATATCTATCTTTCTTTCTATCTGTCTATCTATCTATCTATCTATCAATATGGTCTAAATATATTCTATCTATTTGTCTATCTCTCTATATGGTCTAAATATATATATATCTATCTTTTTATCTATATATCTATCTATCTGTCTGTCGGTATATCTATCTATCTATCTATTTATCTGTCTATTTGTCTATCTATCTATCTATTAGTCTTTTTGTCTTTTTGTCTATTTTCTATTAGTTTATCAGTCGATCTATCTATCTATCTATTTGACAATCTATTTATATGTCTATTTGTCTATCTATAAATTTATTTATATATCTATTAGTGTATTTGACTATTGGTCTATCTCTCTATCTATCTATCTTTTGTCTATCTGTCTATCTATCTATTTGTCTATCTATCTTTTGTATATCTATCTATGTATCTATCTATTTGTCTGTCTATATGTCGATATGTCTATCTTTCTATCTGTCTATCTATCTATCTATCTATCTGACTATCTGTCTATTTATCTTCTATAAATCTATCAATTTGTCTATCTATTTATCTATCTATTTGTCTATCTATTTATCTATGCTATCTACCTATCTATCTTTCTATTTATCAGTCTATCTGCCTTTCTATATTTCTATCTATCAGAATATATTTAAATATGATGATCAGTCAATCTATCAATATGCCTATTTGACTATCTCTCTATGTGTCTATCTGACTACTGTAAATCTTTTTATCTGTCTATCTCTTTATCTGTCTATCTGTCTATATGTATATTTGTCTATCTATGAATCTAGCTTTCTACCTATCTGTCTATCTGTTATTAGTCTATCTATCTATCTGTCAATCTGTCTTTATTTCTATCATTCTATATGTCTATATGTATTTGACAATCGGTCTATCTGTATAAATATCTATATGTCTATATCTTTATCTATCTATATGTTTATCTCTATCTATCTGTCTGTCTGTCTATCAGTCTATCAGTCTATTTGTCTATCTCTTTATCTATTTATCAGTTTATCTATCTATCTATCTATTTGTCTATCTATTTATCTATATCTATCTGTCTGTCTATCTGTCTATCTATCTATCTATTTGTCTATCTGTCTATCTATCTATCTATCTTTCTATTTATTTATTGGACTATCTGTCTATCTATTTATATGTCTATCTATCTATCTATCTATCTTTCTTTCTTTCTTTATGTTCTAAATATATAAATATATCTATCTGTTTATCTATCTATTTATATACCTATGTAGCTATATGTCTGTCTATACTATATATATATATATATATATATATATATATATCTGTCTATATATTGGTCTATTTGGCTATCTATCTATTTGTCTATATGTCTATTTGTTTATCTATCTTTCTATATGTCTGTATGTCAGTCTCTCTATTTCTTTTATCTATCTGTCTTTCTATATATATATATATATATATATATATCTATCTATCTATATTTTTATATTTCTATCTATCTATCAGTCTATCTATATGTTTATCTGTCTATCAATCTATTTTTCTAACTATCAATCTATTTATCTGTCTAACTATCTATTTGTCTATCTATCTATCTATCTATCTATTTGTCTATCTATCTATATATCACTCTATTTGTCTATCTATCTATATATCACTCTATTTGTCTATCTATCTATTTGTATATCTATGTATCTATCTTTCTATCTATCTATCCTTTTGACTATATGCATATACGTCTCTCTATCTTATATCTATTTGTCTATATTCTATTATCCATATGTCTATCGGTCTATCTGTCTATCTATCTTTTTGTCTATATATCGATCTATCCATTAGTATATTAGTCTATTAGTCTATCGGTTTATCTATCTATCTGACTATCTATTTATTTGTATATCTATCTTCTATTTATCGGTCTATTTGCATATCTATCTATCTGTCTATCTATCTATCTATCTATATGTCTATCTATCTACCTATATTTGTATATATCTAATAATCAATCTATCTATCTATATATATGACTATCTACCTATCTAATTGTCTTTCTGTCTATCAGTCTATATGTCTACATGTCTCTCTGTCAATCTATCTATTTAATAATTTGTATATCTGTCTATATCTATATATCTTTCCAATCCTATGCTTCCTTGAAAGTTGCAAGCTTGTAATGTTTGGTGCTAATTCTTAGCACAAATAAAACTCACAGCCACATTTAAAACATGCTAAGGAGTTGGAAAAAATGCTAGATATTACAATTCTGACCATCAAATATTTTTAAGGAGACCTTGCAATCACATCGGACGTCATTGCATCTGCGTGAAATCTCATGGAACATTCTACAGAACTTTTATCGCTAATCCTCTTTGAAACATGCAATCTGTGAGTATAAAAGAACAATACAATAATGCACAAAAAATACTATGTGTCCAACAAGAGTACAAATATAGTGAAATGCTATTGGTAAGATACCCCAAGGGGGTCATTTCTTGCGAGAAATGGACGCAACATTTTTTGCTAGATTTCAGCACTCCTTTAATACAGAACTCAATAAAGAACTAATCCATCTTGCCTCATTTTCTCAACTCTTAGCTTCCAATTGCATAGAATGATTGTAGTTATAGTTATAGGGATGAAGAAGACCTGTATAGCATAAAAATGATTCATACCTTAAGCTGATCATGGTGATTTAAAGTAATGTATACCATGAAAATGAAGAATACTTGTAAATATAAGATGAGGATTAAAAATAGAAAATAGGCAAAAAACTCTCAAGGAATTTAGAGAGAGATAAATCAGTACTCGCATGCGCTTACTTTTCTATTAACAGTTACTCTGCCATTATCAGTGACATGGATGCTCGAGCCTATTATTTCTCTTCTAACTAGTTCCTGATATGAATCTTTGATTAGCCATGTTAATGAACATAAAAACACAACCAAAACCATGAAGCCATAATTCCAATAATAAGACACAACTAATTTCCAATAAAATTCATAATGTTCGCCAAACTATCATAAAGATTTAAGCATTTAACAAGCATAATTTCCACATTCTTCGAAATGGGTATTAACTTGAAACATTTGAGATTATTCACTTCACAACGAAAATAAAAATTATTTAACTGCATGAATGCCTTGCCCTAGCATTTTTATATTTCAAGAAAACTCAAATAATACAAATGGATGTAAATATATAGAAAAAAAGAGAAACAAAAATTAAAATAAAATTATAAAAATGTATTAATTTATATTAAAAAATTAAATACATTTTTATTTAACAATAAATGATATTATTTCATAAATAAAAAAATTTATGGTTAATATTTTAATGAAATTTTAATGGTTATTTTTTGTAATATTATTTATTAATTAATGAAATTAATTTTAGAAATAAAAAAAATTATTAATGGCTATGAAAATGAAAAAAATAATTTTACTAATAACATTGAAAACTACTAATTGGTGATCAAATTTTCAGATTATTTCATTAATTAAAAAAACATATTATTTAATATAACCATAAATAAATTATATAAATGTATGCCTTTACCAAATTTTTAACATTTCATATTATAAAAAACTATTTCATATATATATATATATATATATATATATATATATATATATATTATGGTTATACATTTTTATGAATTCATATTATTTTTATGAATATAATATGTAATAATTTTAAAGGCATAACATTCCATTTTATTTGATCTAATATATAATTTATAAAATTCCAAATATTACATAAAGTGAAAAGATCATTAAAAAAGTAATATTTATTATTTTAATAAAAATGGAACATTAAAAGCTAATAGTAAAAATCTAACTCAGTTATTTAATTATTATAAATTTCAGTAGGGAAAAAAATAAAACTTGAATTCAAATAAACTTTGTGGCAAAAAATAAAACTTGAATTCTAATCAACTTAGGGGCAAATATAATTTTTATTTAAGAATATAAAAATATCATTAGTAATAATTTAAATAACCCTTTATAAACCCTAAAAAAAAATACTTGAAGTGTTCTTTTAATAAACACATGGAGATATTTTTATTAAATCAACAAATTTTTTTTTGATGTAATTAAAATATCTATGTATTTATCTTTCAATATCAATTTATTTTTTTAAAATTTTATGATAAATTAAAATTTTTTTTTATAAATCAAAAATGTCAAAACTTTTTGTAATTATATTTTTAAAAGTTTCCTATAATCATACTTATATATTTTTTAACTTTAAATAATAAAAATATTTATTTGTTTATTCGTTAATTCAGATATTTTTGTAAATATTTTTATTTAATCATACAATTAATTATTTTAGCTTTATATTGGTAGAAATTTTTATGCATGTTCATTTATTTATTAAAATATTTTTAAAATGATTATAACTATATAATTAATTATCTAACGTTTTTTTATCCAAATATTTAAATTTCATAATTAAAAATTTTAGAAAGATTTTCTGTATAATTTTTTTAAAATTGTATAATCATTAAAACTATTATTTTAGTCTTTATTAATATAATTTTTTATTCATTTTTATATATTTATAAAATTATTTATTTATAATATCATATTTTTATAATTATATGAAGAGAAGGTGTCTTTCAAGGATCTCTCATCCATAGACCATGAAAAACTATTAATATACAAAATTACATCAAATATTAAAACTAATAATATAGAAAAAAAATAAGTAAATATTAGAGACGAAAATAATCACCAGCCCAAATGGCTAGGGAAAATTACCTAGCTAAATTCATATATTTTGTGAAAATTTTTTATATAAGGACTAATCACTTGCAATTAATAAATAATCATAAAAAAATCAAATAAGTATTTAGCGATGGATCATTTCTCAATCTAATTAGTTAGGAAGAATCCATCACTAAAGTCATTGCTAAAATTGCCAACATTCTTTATGCGAAAATCTAGAATAATATTAGCAGGGATATTTTTAAATCAAAAAATTTTATCTCTAATCCATCACAAATCCATCGCAAATTTGTAATTCAATGTAAAAGTTACCATCTCTTGCTATTCCGTAGCTAATCCCTCACATTTTAACTAGGAATTATTTCCCTAGCTAAATTTTCGTAGCTAAACATATATTTTCTAGTAGCACTGTGTGTCTGTGTGTTTATCTATCTGTCTTTTGTCTATCTATCTGTGTGTCCATCTAACTATCCATCTATCTATGTAGTTATCTATCTATAGATCAAACTATCTAATAATCTAATTACTTATTTATCTATCTATCTGTGTATCTGTGAATTTGTCTGTCTACCCATCTGGCTATCTGGCTATCTAATTTTCTATCTGTTTATCTATTAATCTGACTATATATCAATCTGCCTATTTGCCTATCTTTATATCTATAATCTATTTATCTATGTATTTGTCTATATATTTATCAGTCAATCGGGCTATCTATCTATCTACCACTACACGAAAAATTCATTTTAGCTAGGGAATTTTAGCTAGGGATCAATCCCTAGCTAAATTGCAATGGATTAGCTAGGGAATAGCAAGGGATTAATGTTTTTTTTTCGAAAAAAAATAGCAACATATTAGCGACAGTAGCGATGGAAATTTTTTGGTGAATTTTGTACAAAAAAGTGGGGGATTTAGCAAAGGATTAGCGACGAAAAATTTTCGTAAAATCGATTCAAGAAAAGTGGGGTTTTTAGTCACTGAATTAGCGACGAATTAGTGACGAAAAATTTTCGTAAATTATGCTCATGAAAAGCAGGGATTTTACAAATGGATTAGCAACGGAATATCCCTCACTAATACTAGCCATTATTTAGCGGCGAATTTAGCAAGGGATTTTCCCTCGCTAAAACAAGACATTATTTAGAGACGGATTTAGCGATGGATTTTCCCTCGCTAATAATATTTATCATTTAGCAACAGATTTAGCGATGGAATTTCCTTTGCTAATAAAATCCATTATTTAGCGATGGATTTAGCGACGGATTTAGCGACAGAATTTCCCTTGCTAATAAAATCAATGATTTAGCGACAGATTTAGTGACCGGATTTTCCTTGATAATAAAATCCATGATTTAGTGATGTATTTAGCGACGGAATTACCCTTGCTATTAAAATCCATGATTTAGTGATAGATTTAGCAATAGAATATACCTTGTTTAATTGAATCCATGATTTATTGATAGATTTAGCAATTGAGTTTCTATTGCTAAAGGAATCCATGATTTATCGATAGATTTAGCGACAGAATTTGCCATGCTAATAAAATCAATGATTTAGTGATAGATTTTATCGAGCTAGTAAAATACGTTATATAGTGATAAATTTTCCCTACCTTATAAAATACATAATTTAGCTACGGATTTATTGACGGCATTTCCCTAGCCAATATTTATTTATATATTTTTTTTTATTTTTTATTTGTTTTAATATTTTATTTAATTTTGTTTATTAAATGTATGTTAATGGTATATAAATGAGCAATCCTTGAAACATACATTCTCCTCGTAAAATCATAAAAAATAATATTATAAATAAATAATTTAAAAAATATCCAAATACAAAAACAATTATATATATTAATAAGGACTAAATTAACTATTTTTATGATGTATTAAGTTTTTATAAAATTATACAAAAAATTTTTCTAAAATTTTAAATTAAGAAACTTAAAAATTTGAATTAAAGCAACATTAAATAATAAATTTGATAAGTATAATAATTTTTTTTCTTTATTTTAAAAATTAAATTAACATATATTAAAATTTCTATTAATATAAATATAAATTAATTCATTGCATCATAAAATAGAAAATATTTTATAAATTATCTGAAATGACGAATAAACTAGTAAAAAATAATATTATCATAAGTAAAAAAAATGTATTATTATATAAAACTTTTAAATAAATAAATAATACAGTATTTGAAAATCTTGATATATAATATAAATATAATTTTTTAATAAAGTTAAAAGAAAATAAATTAATATTTATAAATAAATACATAGATGTCTGCTCTTAAAAAAATTTATACAAATTAAACAATTGAGTAATTTTTTGACTATTAGCTTTTAACATTAATTTTTTATTAAAATAATAAATATAACTTATTTTAATTATCTTTTCACTTTAAGTAATTTATTGAATTTTAAAAATTATTAATAATATCAAATAATATGAAATTGTATGCCTTTAAAATTTATTCATATTATCTTCGTGTAAATTAATAGGAATTCTTTAAAATTTAAAACGATAAAATATATATTTTTATATATTTTTTAACATTAATAGTATTTCATAACTCTCAGGCGAGTGACTAGAATGCAAATCATCTTTTCATTTATGTCTTATTATATGGAGTTTGTTAATTTTGTACCTATTTGATTTTTTTTTATAAGGATGATCATATTTTTATTATTATTTATATTAATATTATAATAATAAATTTTAAGGTGTTTATTTTTCATTTGTACCTTGAAACACGCATATTAATTTTGTTCGAAAAAATGTTTAGTGTGAATAAAAGTAATTATTCTTTTTGATTATATATATATATATATATATATATATATATATATATATATATATATATATATATTATTTATTTAATGTTATAATAATTAAAAATATAAAAAATTTGATTATCTTCTTCGACACTGATAATCTTCTTAGACACTAATGCTTAAGTGACGCGAATCTTCGCAGAAGGCCATCCATCCCTCGACACTAATGCTTCAACATATATTCGATTTTGAGGTTTAAGTTTTAATTTTTATTTGATTTGAGGTACGTTTTATACATTTATTATTCATCGATTACTTAATTAAACTTAAGTTTTAATGTTTCTGAAAATCTTCTCCTTTATTCATCGTGGTGTTCTTGGATTGTGTATATATACTTAATCGTATACATATTTAATGCATTTATGATATAATGCATTATCATTGTGTGGATTTTGATGGTGAACAGTAGGTATGCTGAATTAAAAAAATTTTCAATATAAATAACTACATACTATATGCAAAAATAGTATACATAAATATAAGTTTGCTTAAAATAAGTGTGTTTAAACATAACTATATATATATAACTACAAAAAAAGTATACATAAACTATTTAAACATAATTATATCTATAATTTTTTTTATTACCATAGATGTGAAATGGAAAAAATTGTTATGCATTGTTTGGGCATGTTGGTATTAAGTGGGCGAACTTCTTTATCATGGTTTGGGTGATTTTGATGCTATAGTTTGGTGGTATCTTTTTTTTGTTATGGTTATAAATATTTCTATTTAAAACTTCAATTATTCATGGCCCATTGCTAATGTTTTTGTTCATGGGTGTTCTTGAGTGAGAAGCACGAAAAAAAATACATATGTTCTTGATTTATTATCTATATTACATGAAGAGCACAAAAAAGATGATTCTAATAATTATTCTAAAAAATAATTTTTTTAGAATAATTATTCAAAAACAAATAGTTTTAATCTGTATTTTGCTATTTTATGTATAATAAAGTGTGTGTGTGTGTGTATGATTATAGTTTGTGTTATTTATGGTAAGTTTTTTAGCAATGTATTTTTTGATAGTGTAAGTTTTTTGTTGTTTTCGTTTATTTTATGGTAGTGTGTATATGTGTTTAATAATTTTTGCATTATTAAAATTACTATGTGCTATGCATTTAATGTCATTTTTGAAATATCCAGAAAAGCCATTTTGTTTAATCTGTTCATAATTTTTGTAGTGTATATGTGCGTGCATGTGTGTGTAATAAAAATAATGTGAATATATATATATATATATATATATATATATATATATATATATATATATATTATATATTATATTTATTTATTCAACTCTATTAAGTATAGTTTGGGAAAATGAAAAATAATGTTGTGATTTAATTCAAAATTATAATATTTAATTAACTTGTTTGGTATTTGAGCTATAATATTTTTCAAATCGGTTTGAAACTTATTGATGGTTATCTTTTGATAATCTTTTGATATTGGAAGGCATATCAATTGAATATTCATGTCTTGCTTGCTCTATTGATTTGTTGTTGTTAGGTAACCAACCTTTTTGATTGATTAATCCTGTCATAGAGAAAATATTATCATTAAAGGAGACCATAGTTTGTCTTTCAAGACCTCAATGGAGATGATTTTTAGAACATATATTACCAACCTCGAGATCATTTACCTTGTAAAAAAATGTATATTTATGTTGTATCATGGTTGATGTGTGAGATAGATATATCACTATGCTTTATCAAATCAAGGAAGTTGTCAACAATGGCAAATCAACCACTCAAACATATGCTCTAACAAATGGATTTTTATATGTTGCAAGTTGATACTCATCTATTATTAATCTTGCACAATTGGTAATTAATCTACCCTTTATACTCTATTTTCAATTAGATACTCATATATTAGTAAGCTTTCTCAATTGAACTATCATCTATATTTTTATTTTTGATTAAATGAGAAAGTATAATGGAATATACTATAGACCATGTTAAAGATAAAGCATAGAGAGATTTTATCTCATCTATAAATGAGCATTCTCATATGAAAGTAGATACTCATTTGTGGTAGTAGCAGTACAAGAAGAATAAGTATAAAAAGATGAAGAAGAAGCAGTAAGAGATGGAAAAAAAGTCTAAGATAATGAAGAAATTAGAGTAGCATTATAGCTCTTAAGTAGCAATTACATGCATTTCAAGAAATCCTAATCATTCTAATCTTCAAATAGAAAAAAATATTTGGCTTGCATCTCTTAAATTACAAAACAAAATAACAAAAACAATTTAGTATTATGCATTGATACCACTAAAAGGTATGAATATTGCTCTGAGAAGTATTTTCTTAAATTAGTTCAATTTTAAAATTTTATTAAATAGATTTTCTTGACAATGAAAGTACTATTCTTTATAATTTGTTGCATTCAAAAACAGCATTAACTTTTATCTAACTTGGCAAAAAAATAAGGAATTCCTCCACAACACTAATAATAATAATAATACTTAATATTTTGATCCTTAATCTATAAATATATACATATATATAATGGATAATTATGGTTTGGAATCCAAAAACAAATATCTATGATTTGGGTTATATTTAAGTACCTATATTCGGATGCTCATAATTATCCCAATATAATTAAAAAAAACATTATGCATAAACTCGTTTCAGCTTACTCAGTATGCAGAAACGAGTTAATGCATATGTTTATGCATACATAGTATTTATGAACTCCATATGCATATGTTTTTGTTTACTAAATAATGAGTTTCTACATAAACTCATATGCATACTTGAGTATATGCACTCCGTATGAAAAAAGAAAGGTAATTATCAGTATAAAAATTTGGAAGACCCAAATCACAAATATTTTGGATTTGGGTCCCCAAAAGTTATATTAAAATTAAAAATTGTAAAAAAATTTAATTATTTTCATGTTGGTTCCCATTAATATTTTTTCCTATAATATTATAACTTTTAGCCACTTTTGTTGCACCGAAATGCATCAACTTTGCCTATCTCACATAAGTTTTAAAAAAATTTAAATCTAAAATAATAGTTTCAGAAACCAAAAATCAATTTTTGATGCTTATAGAGTTTACCAAAATATACTTCTTCAAAGAACATTGATAGGTGAAAACCCAGGGCTTACACCCATTTAATGATGCCACCATCCATCCAACAAGTAACTTTTTAAAAATCTTGGATTCAAAAATCTTTATCATTATCACGCAAGTAGGATTTGATTATTTTAAGTATTTAGAATTATAAGTATTTGTGTAACTATATGTATACCCACATGTAATTATATTTATAATTACATGTATAATAACATACAATTTTATATTTAACTATTTTTGTATAACTATGTATAAATATTTGTATAATTATATATTAATATTTGTATAATTATATAACACTCTACAACAATAAATATAATTATATTTATAACTATTTATACATATATGTAAATCTATATATTTATTGATAACTTTATATATTTGTGTATAACTATTTGTATGAATATATTTATATATAACATTATGTTTAAATATATAAAAATATTAATAGCTATATATACTATATGGATAATAACATATAATTATAAATAATTGTATATTATTATATATATAACTATAACAGCTTTATACATAATTATATTTAAATATATGATTTACATCTTATATTTAATATACATTTGTATATATTAGTATATAAAAATGTATTTTACTATATCTATACCTATACATATCTATATGTATAAATATATAAAATTATATGAAAAAATATATATACCTACATGTGTAAATATAAGTATAACTATATGTGTAACTAAATGTATAACCACATGTAACTATATTTATAATTACATGTATTAAAACATAAAACATATGTTTAATTATATGTGTATATATATATATATTTATAAAACTAAATAAAATTTTATATAATTAAATAAAACTATATTTTTAACTATTTATACATATATGTATACATATATGTAAATCAATATATTTATGTTTAACTAATTATAACTACTCGTATGAATATATATATATATATATATATATATATATATAACTAAATGTTTAACGATATATACATTTTTATAACTATATGTATTTTATTTATAATAATATATAACTATAAATAATTTTATCTTATTATATGTATAACTATAAACACTTTAAACATAACTATATTTAAATATATAATTAACAACATGTATTTAATATATATTTTTATATATTAGTATAAAAAATGTATTTTAGCATTTCCATACCTATATATAACTATATGTATAAATATATGAAATTATATGAAAAAATATATATACATACATTTATAAATATAAGTTTAACTATACGTGTACCTATGTATAACTACATGTAACTATATTTATAATTATATGTATAAAATCATACAACATAATGTTTAACTAAATGTGTATAACTATATATAAATATTTGTATAACTATAAAAACTCTATATAAATAAATATAACTTTATTTTTAAATATGTAAACATATATGTATACAAATATGTAAATCTATATAATTATTTATAACTTTGTATACATTTATTTATATTTACTTATAACTACTTGTATGCATATATCTATATATAATTATATGTTAACCTAAATGTAACTATTTATAACTACATTTACTATATGTATCCTAACATATAATTATATATGAGATAATACTATTTTGTTGCACAAACTTGAAATATAAAGGTTAAATATATAATATCAACAATACGTAAGCAGATAGTATGAGAGTATCTGTTGATCAGGCTCATATATGGCATAATACAAATAATCGTCGTACTCTTACCTAATCCCAACCCTTGGGCCTCAGGCTCAAATATGAACTTATGTATAACAAAAAATATAATATTTGATAGGTTTGTACTAAATAACTTATATTTTCTTTTATATAAATTTTCATTCTAACACTGCACTCTCTATGTGTCACTCTCTCACTCTATAATTCTTTATGTCTTTATATTCATCTTTTTCTTTGTGTCACACACTCTCTCATGTTATTTTTTTTCTTGCTCTTCTTTCTTGCTTGTTCTCTCTCTCCACCCCCTCTCTCTCCCCCTCTCTCCCCCCCTCCCCCCCTTTCCCTTTCACCTTTTCTCTCCCATTCTCTCTCCCTCCTTTTCTCTCCCTCCCTCTCTCTCTCTCTCTCTAACTCTCTCTCTCTCACCATCTTACGATTTCTCTACCCCTATATCTCCCCACCTTATCTCTCACACACACACACTCTCTCTCTCCCTCTCCTCCTTCAAACATTAAATGTATTTTTTTTGCTTTCATTTCTTGTGCATTATTGTAATTTGCACCCTTTACCTAGTATAACTATGATATCTTTTAATCTTTATCGTGCTAAAAATTTTGTTATCTATTATTGTAGATTGTGCAAATGGCTTGCCTCTGTATTCACGATATTTAAATTTTGAATATTAATCTGTAAGTAATTTTATTTTATTCTTTGTATATTTTGAAGTAATAGAATGTTTTATTTATATTAATGATTGGGCATTATTTTATGTAAATAAAACAGGACTAAATGAGCTCAAATTGTTAGTGGATATACAAAAGGGTTATTAATGGATTTTTGAATAAAGATTTGTTTACTGAGCTTGAAACTTTCATCAATTTTGCATGTAGTCAATCAAGATTAAAGGATGGAGAAAAAATTAAGTGTCCATGTAATCATCGAAAGTGTCAGAATATCCCTTTCGTGATGAAACACTATAAGATATCATTTGGAAAAATATGCCTTTGTGCCAAATTATTTTGAATGGATTTATCATAGGGAATGTACAAAGGCTCTGAATATTGACCAAAATGAGGGTATTGAATCGTTTGCTTGTGGTAAAGAACCATCAAACACATACTATAGAATGATCATGGAAGCTGCTAGTCATGACTTCAATTTGGATTACTTGGATGAACCACCTAATCCTAAAGCTCAAAAATTTTATGAAATGCTTAAAGCTGTAGATAAAGAGTTGTGGCCTGGTTGTAAAACACATTCGTAATTGTCACTTGTGGCTCGACTAATGAGCATTAAGTCAGAAAATCATATGTCTGAGAATTTATTTGATCAGGTGACAGAACTAATGAAGGAGATTAATACGGATAATAATTTGATCACTAACAACTTTTACAACACTAAGAAGTTACTACGAATAATGGGTCTACCAGTGGAAAAAATTGATTGTTGTTTAAATTGTTGGATATTATAGAGGGCGGTGATAGTGATTTAATGAGCTGTAAGTTTTGAGATCATCCTCGATTTAGGAAGACACCTCCTACTGTAGAAACGCGAAAATAATTGAAGGTTTTCTTTAAGAAGATGTATTATTTTCCATTATTTCCATGATTACAGAGACTATATGCATCAAATACTACAAAAAATGATATGAGGTGGTATTCTGAGCATGAGGTTGAAGAAGGAGTAATGCATCATCCATCATATTCACGTGCTTGGAAGCATTTTAATTATATACATCATGTATTTGTAGCAAAAAGTCAAAATGTGAGATTAGATCTCTGCACTGATGGATTTCAATCATCTGGGAAATCTAGACAACAGTATTCAACATGACCAATGATAGTGACACCTTATAACTTGCCTCAGTGGTTGTGTATGAATGAGCAATATATGTTTTTGTCAATATTGGTTCCCAGGCCAAAAAATCCGAAAGACATGCTCGATATTTTTTTACAGCCTCTTATTGAAGAGTTAAATCATTTATGAGATGTTGGCAGGAATATATATGATATCTCAAAGAATCAAATTTTCATTATGCGGGTAGCCCTTATGTGGATGGTAAGAGACTTTCCTACATATTCAATGTTGTCTGGCTGGAGTTCAGCAGGATGATTCACATGCTCGTATTGCATGACAAATTTTGATGTATTTACCCTCAAATTTAGGGGTGAACAGTCATGGTTTGATAACCATCGTAAGTTTCTACCTACGAATCATCCATTTCGAAGAAATATAACTGCATTTTGAAGAAATAAAGCTGTGATGACAGTTACACTAGCTGTTCGTTCAGAAGATGATATTATTACAGAAATTCATAGTTGGGGTTTGAAGAAGGTACCTAAAAAGGATGCTACTGGAAGTAATGGATCAATAGGCAAATTATTTGGATGGACGAAATGTAGTATATTTTGGGATTTGCTCTATTGGAAGTCCAATTTAATTCATCATAACTTAGATGTAATGCATATTGAAAAAAATATTTTTGACAATATTTTAAACACTATCTTTAATGTAGATGGAAAAACAAAAGTAACTTTAAAATCAAGACAAGAGTTGAATGATTACTATCAGCGCCCTGAATTGAAACTGAATGAGCAAACAAGAAAATTTTCTAAAGCTTGCTACACACTTGATAAGAAGGCAAGATAGATATTGTGTGAATGGGTTATAAATTTGAAATGCCATGATGGATATGTGTCAAATATGGGTAGATGCGTGGATATGAAGAATCTTATGTTATTTGGAATGAAAAGTCATGACTATCATGTATTTATGCAGAAATTAATACCAATTACATTCCGTGAATTAATTCCACAAAGTATTTGGAAGGTCCTTACAGAACTAAGTTTCTTTTTCAACTAGCTAACTACAACCACAATCAAAATATATGACATGGTTAGGCTGGAGAATGACATTCCACTTATTATTTTTAAGCTTTAACAAATTTTCCCAATGAGTTTTTTTGACTCGATGGAGCATTTTCCGGTCCATTTGGCATATGAAGCAAGCATTGTAGGGCCACTGCAAATCAGGTGGATGTATCCTTTTGAGAGGTATATCATATAATTTGTTGTTTTTTATTATTTAGTACTTTAAGTATTATTGTAATTTAATCTAATTGAAACCTAACATAATGGATCTCGGTATCTTCGTATGTTGAAATTGAATGTTAGAAACAAGGCAAAAGTTGAAGGTTCAATTTGTAATGCATATTTAGTAGAAGAAGCATCATCATTTTGTTCTTATTATTTTGATGATCATGTTAATACAAAGAATAGAAATGTGTCGTGGAATTATGAAGGTCATGTGATGGTAGAAGTTGATTCTGTGGACAAACTATCTATCTTCAAGCACCCTGGAAGGGCATTTGGAAGAGCAATGAAAAGATATATGATAGATGAAGAGTACAAAGCAACTAGGAGCTATGTTTTACTTAATTATGAGGAGGTTGCACCATACATTGAGTATGTATCCACAAAATATTTGCAGGTTAAATCATAATTTAATTTTACATTTAATAGGAATTATTAAAAATTGATATACATTTTTTTTCTCTTTTTATATTTGTGCAGTATTTATGTTGAGCAGTTAAAATATAGGCAACCATCAATTTCCAGCAATGATGTCGAGTATACGCTAGAAACTGAATTTGCAAATTGGTTCAAAAATTATGTGAGAATTATTAAGTTTTAAATTTTGAATTATTTAATTTATTTTTATCTTTTATTTGTTTATATAAATTTTTTTAATTATTGTCACGAGTAATTGATCCTTCAAATGGAAATTCAAATATTTTTATTCAGAATCTAAGTAAAGACCCATTTCAATATGTGACAACCTATCATGTGTATTTTGTTAATGGATTTAAATTTCACACAATTAGGCATGGTTCTTCTAAAATAACAATGAATAGTGGTGTAAGCATTAAAGGTGCAGGATATAGTACAGATGAGATTGATTATTATGGTCAACTCAAAGAAATTATTGAGTTGGAGTATCTTGGACTCGAAAATAATAGGATTCTATTATTTAAGTGATAGTGGTTTGTTCCTACACCAAATGTGGGCACAAAGTATCATTCAGATTATAAGCTAGTGGATGTTAACCATAAATGCATATATAATTGAAATGAACCATTTATTATGGAAATTCAAGCCATCAAGTATATTATTGTACATATTCGAGTTTATCTCGTGAAAAGAGATATTGGTGGGCGATTTGCATGATCAAAGTGCGATCAAAATTTTTAGTATCACCATCACAAAAAAGAAGTACAGACGTAAAAATTGTACTAGGATTCCAGAAAGATAAATTAAATAATATTGAGCCTTTGAATGTAGATGAAGATCCAGAAAATTTATGTGACTCAAATGGTGGCACAATAGAAATTGAAGAGGATCAATTTTCTATCTGAAGATGAGTTCGAACTTTTATCGAAATTAGACAAAATATTAGAAGATCCAATGGATGATGATAGTGATACCGATATTAAATTTTTATAATTTTATCATAAATTTAAACTATAAAAGACGTTTAATATTTTATTGAAATCTATCGGTGTGTTTTATTCGAAAATGCATGCTTGTTCATCATTTTTCTATTTTTTGTTATTTGTTTTATTTTGTACAGTAGATGGCACCTAAAGGACATGGTCGCAGTGGAGCTGGACATGGACATGGAAATGAACCAAATTCAACTAGTATGTTACATAATGTTATAGAATTAGTACCAGCTCATAGCCACCATATCCTAACTTCAACATCACAATCACCATCTCCATTTCTATCACCATCACCATCATTGAGACCTCTACTAACACCTTTATCAAATGTAAGCCCACCACCGATTGTGCTTCCTGCTCACACTTTTAATCCATCTCAATATTCTACACCCCAATTTACACTGATTGTTCCCCCATTTACAATACCAATGACATCAGCAAATCTGGGTCTTCCTCTGAAGTCAGTGCAAAGTTAAAAATTGATATTGTGGATGAGAGGTAAAAGAAAAATGTAAAAATGATATGAAAAAAGAATTTTGATGTTACTTTCAGTGGTTTTTTTATATTATTATTATTTGCTTGTTTTCTATGTTATTTATTTATTTGTACAGTTGTATTCCATCTTACAAGTGTTTGACTATAATTATAAAGGCTTTCAAGAAAATGGCTGATGCCAAAGCTTTTTCCCGGAAGAAAGTTTCTCAATCGATAAAGGAGTCATATTCTAATGACTTTCAAGTAAAAATAACGAAACAAAAGAATTAGAAAATAATTATCTAATTACTTAACTTTTATGTTGGTTATTATTCAAGCAGTAAATAATTATGTTCTTGTTGTTAATATAAATTATTTTATCATTCTTTTTATAGTATTAGTGCACATGGCCACCGAAATTTGATGGAAAGATAAAGTCATTATGGGAGATCAAAGAAGCTCAACGGTATTCTGATTTTGTTCATAAATTAAAGAAAATTAAAGAAATGCCTAATTTTATATCCAAGGAAGAGTGGCCCTAGTGGCTTAATTATTGGGAGGAGCCAGATGTAAAAAAAATTAGATATTGCCAGCAAAAATTGATGAAGTGAGGCTATAGCACTAGGTACCGTAATCTGTCGACACATAGGAGGTTCAAAGTCGAGCATCGAGCACGCTCAAGATTTGGTACAAATTTAAACTTCTAAACATATCTATATTTTGTGGTTGTCCTAATAGTCCAATAAATATAATCTTTGCATGGTTTTAATAAATTTATTAAATTTTTTTATCATTTGTTTTTTATGAATTAAAAAATATATATTCTAGGCTGTAGAATTGGGTCGAGACCCAAATTTCTATGAGATTTTTAGTAAGATGCATGTGAAAAAAGTGGATGGTCACTATGTTGACAATAAGTCTCAGATGATTGTAGTAAGAAATTGATATATTAATTGGACTTTATAAAACTACAGTACATTATGAAAATTATTTTGAATGCAAGATTTTTATTTTATTTTTTGTAAATCTAGAATAGTTTTTATCTCCATTTTATCTCAAGACCTAATGGAGGAACGTGTGACAGATGATCATCAACAAGTTGTGGGTTCTATGAATCTTCAACCAATTGACTATGACCCAATTTATTTGGAGACAATAGGATGTCGAAAGAAGCAGCGAGTGTACGAAATCAGCTCTAAGGGAGTGGCATTTTGTTGTAGCAGTCATGCTTCTAATTCATCTATCTCAGCAATGGTGGATGAGGTGGTCGAACAACAAGCACAGGAAATAAATGAACGTATTGTAGATATGGAGACCAAACTGAAAAAGAAGGAATGACCAGATAACTAATTTGATTGAAGAAATGCAAGAAATTAAAGAAATTAAAAAAGCAATGCAATAGCAGATGTCCTATATGGAGTAACAGTTAGCGGCATTGGCTCATCATATAGCATTCCGAGATCCAGCTGTGAATCCTCGCAAGAAAGGCTAGCATTCCCTACAAATTATGAGGATGATTGAGTATGAGAATTATTTATTAACTGTTATTTATTTGTGTCTATGTATAGTAAATAATAATGATATTTTGTTACAAGTATCAGTTTTTTTATTCTAGTTTTATTCTTTGTTTTTTTGATTACCCAAATTATGAATCTTTGCAGGACACATTATGTGAGAGAAAAGAAAAAATCTTAATTAAAAGCATTCTGATGTTTCCACAGTCCTTCCAATGCATAGGTCCCATATTTACCGATTTCAGCTTTATAAAAAAGTGGACTAGCTTATCTTATCTTTATTTTTTTAGAAACATTATAATTTTGCACTCTTTTTATCTCTAAACATAATTGCTTGACATCTTTTGGATTTTTGGTGAAGCTGTATGAGAATAAACTTTAATTTGTGTTTGTCCATGTCTATAATATTTGTTTTTATATATCTGTGAATATGTTTTTGTATCTCTTAATTTTTTGGGTAGAGTTTTAGCCTATTATATGTATGTAAAAGCCCATAATCAGCAGTGGCAGAAATGGCAGCGACGATTGTGGTGGCAGCGAAAGAAGCAGTGGCCGTAGCAGCGGCAACACCGGCTGAGGTGACATCAGCGGCAACTACGGCCGAAGTGGTAGCAGCGGAAGAAGAGGTAGCAGTGGCATCAGCGGCATCAGCAACTGTGACGGCAGTAGTGGTGGTGGTAGTGGTGGCAGTGACAGCACTGGTAGCTACGGTAGCAGCAGCTACAGCACTGGCAGCAGCAGCAGCAACAGCAACGGGAGCAGTGCCAGTGGTAGCAGCAATGGTAGCGGTAGTGGTAGCGGCAGCGGCCATAGTTTTGGTAGTAGCGGTAAGAGTGGCAGTGATAGCGAGAGCAATAGCAATGACAACATATGCGGTATATATGTAAGTATATAATCAGTATATACATACATATAATACTACATTATTTTATGTACGTATATACTGAGTATATATATGTACTCAGTATATATGTACACATAATACTGTAGTTTATATGTACATATACTGTAGTAATAATTGTACGAGTGAAATACTAGTATATATGTACATATTTACTACAGCAATATATATTTATCAAAACATAGTTATTTTTTATTTATTTTGATTTGATTTGGTGGTTTAAATTTCTTAAAGATATGGCACCTCATTGTTTTCCATATGAAGCTTGTATAAGTGAACACATATTTCAACAAACATGAAGCATCATGACTCGGATAGCATTTTTGTAGTGGAAAGCTGGTGATCGAAGGAGCAGTGGAAGGGAATGTAACTTCAATGCATTAATAGATTATACTTTATGCATATTCGGTAGATACATTGATTAATAAGATGTAATATAATTTTTATTAATCTTTTGTTTTTGTTATTTAAAATATTGTATTAGAATAAGTTATTGAATGAAATTTTTTTAATTTAAACTTTTCTTTTATAGTTTCTATTTTTAGTAAATTTATTTTTAAAATATTAAATAATTTAATTAATTTTTTTTAAAAACTATATTACATTCAACTATAATTTTTGTTTGTTCATGTCTATAATAACTATTTTTATATATCTGTGAATATGTTGGTGTTTGTCCAAAATTTTTGGGTAGAGTTGTAGCCTATTATAGGGATGTAAAAGCTTATTATCATCAGAGGCCGCTGCGGCGGCAAAAGTGGTAGTGATGGTAATGGTGACTGTGGCATAATAAGTGGATGCAGTGGTAGCGGCAGCATCAACACCTGCAGCATCGTCTATAGGGGTAACAGTAGCTGTAGCGGTAGCCGCGGTAGCAGTGGTGGCCATTGGGTAGCAATGAAAGCAGTGGCGGCAACGGCAGCCGCTTCGGTAGAGGCAGTGGAGGAAGCGGAAGCATAGGAAGCAGAGGTAGCGGCTGCACCAGAAGTAGTAGTAGCAGCGGCGGAGGCAGCAGCTACACGAGAAGCAGCGACAGCACCGAGAGCAGCAAGGGCAGCGGTAGCTGCAGAGGCCGCGGTGATAGTGGCCAGAGTGGCAGGCAGAGGAAGCTCTAGTAGTGGGGGGTAGTGGGAGCAGTGGCGGTAGCAGCCATAGCAGCCAGTGGCTGCGGCTTCAGTAGTAGTGGTGGCAGTGCCAGATGCGATAACAGTCGTGGTATTGGTAGTGATAGCGGTATTGGCAGTAATGGCAGGAGCAGCAAGAACACCTATTGAGATATATACAGAAGAATAAAGTTAGTATATACGTACATTTAATACTATAGTATTTTATGTACGTATATACTGAGTATATTTGTACTCCGATTATATGTACACTTAATACTACTATTTATATGTACATATACTGTAGTAATATTGTACAAGTGAATTGCTAGTATATATTTACATATATACTACAAGATTATATATGTAAATTTAGCAAGAAGCACTTTAGAAAGGGACATGATCTGTTGGTATCCCGTCGCTATTTGCCATATAGCGATGGAAATTTTTCATATAGCTAGGGAATTGTCCCTAGCTATATGGGATTTTTCTTGTAGTGTAACTTCTTTCTATCTATCTATGTGTCTATCTATCTATTTATCTATCTATCTATCTATCCATCTATTTGTCTATCTATTTGTCTATCTATCTATCTGTCTGTCGATCTATCTATCTATCTATTTATCTATTTATCTATCTGTCTATCTAACTATTTGTCTATTTATCTATCAATCAATCTATCTATATATACATCTTTCCATCTATCTATGTATCTATCTATCTATCTATCTATCTATCTATGTATCTCACTATATGTAAATTAGTATATCTATCTTCTATCTACAATCTATATATCTATCTAACTATCTATCTGACAATTTTTCTATCTATTTATTTTTGTCTATCTATCTTCTGTGTATATGTCTAATTGTTAATCTATCATTCAATCTATTTGTCCATCTATTTATTTTTGTCTATCTGTCTATCTATCTATTTGTATATTTGTTTATCTGTCTATCTATCTATCTTTCTTTCTATCTGACTATTTGTCTATCTGTATATCTATCAATCTATCTATCTATATATCTGTCGATCTATGTATCTATCTATCTATCTATCTAGTTGTCTTTCTTTTTATCTGTTTATCTATTTATCTATACATCTCTCGATCTGTCTATCTGCCCATCTATCTAACCGTATATCTATATATTTGTTTATTTGTCTATCTATCTATATGGTCAATCTGTCTATCTATTTATTTATCTATTTGTTTCATGGTTAATCTTTTTATCTATCTACTTGTCCATCTGTCTATCAAATTATTTAAGTATCTTTCTATCTATATATTTTTGTATATATCTAACTATATATCTACCTATTTATCTATCTGTCTATGAATCTATCTATCTATTTGTTTATGAATCTATCTATCTATCTATCTTTCTATTAATCTATCTTTTATCTATCTATCTATCTATATATCTCTCTATTTGTATATATATCTAGCTATTTATTTGTCTGTCTATCTGTTAGTCTATTTGTCTATCTTTCTATCTATATATCTAGCTATCTGTTGATCTGTCTTTCTATATTTTTGACTATCTATATATGTGTTTATCTATCTATCTATGTATCTATTTATTTGTCTATCTATCTATCTATATTTTTAGCTGTCTATCTCACTATATATATATATGTGTATCTGTCTACTATATATGTCTATCTATCTTTCTGTCTATTTGAAAATCTATATATTTTATATTTTTGTCTATTTGTCTTCTGTCTATATGTGTATCTATCTATTTGTCTATCTATCTATCAGTCCATCTTTTTATTTGTCTATCAATCAATCAATTTGTCTATCAATCTATCTATCTATCTATTTGTCTATCTATCTATCTATCGATTTTTATATCTATTTTTATTTCTACTTGTTTATATCTCAATCTATCAATCTGTCCATCTGTCTACCTATCTATCTATCTATTTGTCTATCTGTCTATCTATATATATGGACTCTTTGTCTATCTCTCTACATTATATTTTTTAATTTATATTTTATCGATCTACTTGGCTATCTTTCTATCTAATTATCTGACTATATTTGTATCTTTCTATTTGTGCATATGGCTATCTATCGATCTATCTGTCTGTCTATCTATCTATCTATTTTCCTGTCTATCTATCTATCTATTTGTCTATCTGTCTATCTGACTATGAATCTATTTGTATTTATGTGTGTCTAGTCTATCTGTTTATATGTCTATCTATATATCTAACTATCTATCTATCTGTCAATCTGTCTATCAGTCTATTTGTCTATCATTTTATTAGTCTATCATTCTATCTGTCTATCCTTCTATCTATCATTCTATAAATAAATATATCTTTTTATCAGTCTATCTGTGTATCTAGTTATATGTTCTATGTGTCTATATCTCTATCTATCTATCTGTCTGTCTATATGTCTATATATATCTATTTATCTATCTATCTATCTATATAGTTTATCTGTCTATCTATATATCTATCTATCGGTCTATCTATTTACTAGTTTATCTCTTTATCTATCTATTTGTATGTCTATCTATTTGTGTATTTGTATGTCTATAATATTATCTATTTGTTTATTTATTTTCTATCTATTTATCTATCTATCTTCTATCTGTATGTATGTCTAGTCTATTTCTATATTTGTCTATCTATCTAGTTCTCTATCCCTCTAACTAACCATCTATCTATCTTTATATCTTCCTATCGATCTATCTATTGATCTATATATCTCTCTATCTATATATCTATCTATCTATCTATCTATTCGTCTATCTAGCTATCTATTCGTCTATCTATCTATCTATATGTTTGTCTATCTATCTATCTATATGTTAATCTGTTTAGTTGTCTATCTATATACCTGTCTATTTATCTATCTGTCTATCTGTCAATCTATCTATCTAACTATCTATCTATTTGTCTATCTATCTGTGTATCTATGTGTCTTTTGTCTATCTGTCTATCTGTTTAACTATCTACATATATATTTGTCTCTTTATCTATCTATCTATCTATATGTCTGTATATTTGTCTATATGTTTATCTATCTATCTGTCTAAATATCTATCAGTCAATATATCTATATGTCTATATGGACTTTATGTCTAACTATCTATCTGTCTATCTATCTATCTGTCTATCTATCCATCTATTTATTAGTATATCTCTTTATCGAAAAACTTGTCTATCTTTTTACCTATCTATTTATCTCTCTATCTATCTATTTGCCTATTATCTATTTGTATATCTATCTATTTCTCTAAATATTTATAACTCTGCATCTATCCTCTATTTCCTTATCTATCTAACAATCAATGTTTCTATCTGTCTATATCTATCTATCTGTATATCTATGTGTTTGTTTGTCTGTTGATCTATGTGACTATTTGTGTGTGTGTGTGTCTATCTGTCTATTTGTCTATATGTGTCTATCTATCTATCTATCTATCTTTCTGTCTTTTTCTGAGTCTATTTGTTTGTCCATCTATCTATCAATCTATCTACCTATCTATCTATTTGCCTATTAGTCTATAAAGCTATCTGTATATATATAAATCTATGTATCTTTTTATCTATCTATGAGCCTATTTGGCTATTTTTCTATCTGGATATCTATCTATCTGTCTGTCTGTCTGTCTATGTATCTATCTACCTATCTATCTATATGTAAATCTATCTATCGATATATTTTTATATATCTATATATCCTTCTGACTAATAGTCAATCTTTAAAATCTATCTTTTGTCAATTAATCTATTTAGCTCTATATCTATTTGTCTATCTGTCTATCTATATTTCTATCTATCTATCTATCTATTTATTTGTCTATCTATCTTTTTTTTATGTATCTATTTGTCTATCTATCTATCTATCTGTCGATCGGTATATCAATCTATCTATATATCTATCTACTTATCATTATATATGTAAATCTGTCTATCTATTTATTTGTTTATCTATCTAACTACCTATTTGACTAGCTGTCTATCTTTTAGATCTATCTTTTGTCTATCTATCTAGCTATTTGTATATTTGTTTATCTATCAATCTATCTATTAGTCTATCTTTCTATCTGTCCATCTATCAAGTTATTTGTCTATCTATTTGTCTATCTATCTATCTATCTATCTGTCTATCTATCTATTTATCTGTCAATCACTATATCTATCTGTCTATCTATCAATGTGACTATCTATCTATATATATTTGTGTATATGTCTATATATAATATATATATATATATATATATATCTATATAACTATATATCTAACTAACAATCTTTCTATCTTTTTATTTGTGTATCTTTCTATCAAGCTATATATTTATATATCTATCAATTTGTCTATATATCTATATATCTATATATGTATCTCTCTATCTGTCTATCTATCTATCTATATATCAAATATCTATTTATTTTTCTATCTGTATATATCTCTATTTATCTATATATCTATATGTCTATCATTCTATCTGTCTATCTATTTATCTGTCTATCTCTCAATTATATATATATATATATATAATATATATTATATATATATATATATATATATATATATATATATATATATATCTGTCTATCTATCTTGATGGCCTATCAATATATTTGTTTATCTATCTATCTATCTATTTGTTTATCTATATATTTGTCTATATATCTATTTATTAGTCTATTTGTCTATTTATCTTTCTATCTGAGTGTCTTTCTATATCTATATTTATCTATCTATCTGTGTGTGTGTGTGTGTGTGTGTGTGTGTATATCTATCTATCTTTCTTTCTATCTATCTATATATCTATCTATCTATGTATATGTATGTCTGTTTATCTTTCTATCTACCTATGAACTATCTATTAATCAATCAGTGTGTTCTATCTTTTTTTATGTCTATCTATGTATCTATCTATCTATCTATCTTTCTGTCAATCAATCTATCTGTCTATTTGTCGGTTTGTTTATTTATTTTTTTATCTGTTTGTTTGTCTGTCTATTTTTCTTCTGTATGTATGTCTATCTGTATGTCTCTCTATTTGTCTATCTGTCCAGATGTATATCCATCTAACTATCAATGTATCTATTTTTATATTCTGTATCTATCTGTCTATCTATCTATTAGTCTATTTGTCTATCTCTCTAAATTTTTATCTAAATGATTTTTCTATCTATCTTTCTATATTTAAGTCAATCTATCTATCAATTTATCTATTTATCTTTCTATCTATCTATATGTCTATCTATCTATCTATCTATCAATTTATCTATATTTCTATCTATCTTTCTATCTATCTTTCTATCTATATTTCTATAGGGTCTTTCTGTCTATTTGTCTATCAGTATATCTATTTTTCAGGTTATCTTTTTTACTATCTACTTGTCTATCTGTCTATTTATCTATCTATATATCTATCTATTTGAATATCTATCTATTTATATATCTCACTAAATGTCTATCTCTCTACATGTATCCTCTATTTTCCATTATATCTATCTGTATATCTATTTATCTATCTATCTATGTGTCTGTGTGTTTGTCTGTCTGTCTATCTGTGTGTCAAACTATATGTCTATCTGTGTCTATCTGTCTGTGTCTATCTGTCTGTGTCTATCTGTCTGTCTTTCTATCTTTTTCTTTGGCTATCTGTTTAACCATCTTTCTTTCTTTCTATTTTTCTATCTATGTAGCTAGCTATCTATCTATCTATTATTTGATGTATCTTTCTATTTTTTTTATCTATCTATCAACCTATCTATATATCAATGAATCTATCAACCTATCTGTCTATATAGCTCTTTGTATATCTATATTTGTGTGTATCTATTATATGTCTTTCTGCCTATTTTGCTATATTGATATATGGATATATATATATCTATCTATCTATCTATCTATTTGACTATCTATATATTTGCCTATCTGTCTATTTGTAAATATATATATTTAATTATTTTTCTATATGTCTATATGTTTTTTTATCTATACCTCTATCTATCTATCTATCCATCTATGTATCTATCTATCTATCTATATGGTATATCTATCTGTCTATCATTTTTCTGTCTATTTGTTTATTAATTTATCTCTTTATCTATCTACATGTCTATATATCTATATATCTATATATCTATATATATATATATATATATCTATCTAATTATCTTTCTATCTGTCTATTTATGTATATATCTATATGTCTATCTATCTATCTATCTATCTGTCTGTCTAGCTATCTATTTATCTCTCTATCTGTCTATCTTTGTTTCATTCTATCTATCTATATGCTTTATCTATTTGTCTCTCTATCTATATATCTATTTATTAGTTTATCTCTTTTTTTCTCATCTTGTCTATCTGTATATATTTCAATGTGACAATCTTTCTATTTGTCTATATATGTATATCTCTATCTATCTTTCTATCTAACTATTTATCTATCTATTTATTTATTTATCTATGTATCTATATAACTGTCTAAGTATCTATCTGTTTATCTAACTATATGTAAACCTATCTATCTGTCTATCTATCTATCTATATGTCTATCTATCTATCTGTTATCTATCTATTTATCTATCTATCTCTGTATCTATATTATTTGTCTGTCTATCTATTTATCAATTTATCTTTTATCGTTCTACTTGTCTATTTGTCTATCTATCTATCTGACTATCTCTCTATCTATCTATATGTGTATATGTCTATCTATCTATCTCTCTAAATGTCTATCTATCTATTTGAATATATTTTGTATCGTCTAGTTTTGTATATGTCTATCTATCACTCTTTAAATGTCTATCTATCTATGTCTATCTACCATATGCCTATATATATATATATCTATATCTATATCTAACTATTTGTTAATCTATCTTTTTGTTTATCTATTTGTCTATTTTACTTTCTATCTATTTATCAGTCTTTCTATCTACTGTTATTAGTCTGTATGTGTATCTGTCTGTTTCTCTGTTTGTCTATCTATCAACATTTCTATGTATCTATCTATCCATCCATTTATCTATATAGCTATCTATACATTTATCTATTTATCAGATCTATCTGTCTTTCTATCTATCTTTCTATCTATCTATTAATATTTCTTTCTATCTGTCTAGCTGTCTATCTATCTATCTGTCTATCTGATTATCTATCTATCTATATGTCTATCTTTCTATATGTTTATCTACCTATATGTCTATCTGTTTATCTACATTCTCTCTATTTGTCTATCAGTCTATATTGCTATCTTTCAATCTCTATATATGCCTATCAGTCTATCAGTCCATCTTTCTATTTGTCTATCTATCTTTCTATCTGTTTTTTGTCTATTTATCTATCTATCTATATGGTATATCTATTTATCGCTCTATTTGTATATCTAATTATCCATTTATCTTTTTATATATATACTTTTCTAACTGTCTATCTGTATATATGTCTATCTGCCTATCTATCAATATATCTATCTACCTATATGTCCATATAACTATCTTTCTATCTATCTGTGTATATGTTTGTCTATCTATCTATCTATCTATCTTTTTATCTATTTGTCTATTTAAATATCTACCTATCTATTTATCTGTCTATTAATATATCTATCTATTTATATCTCTTTCAATCTATCTATTTGTCTATCAGCGTATATATCTATTAGTCTATCTATCTATCTATTAATCTATCTATATGTCTATCAGTTTATATGTCTTTATGTCTTTCTATTAATCTATTTATCAGTATTTCTGACAATATGTCTATCTCTTTATTTTCTCTCTCTCTTTTTTCTATATGTCTATCTATCTATCTATCTATCTTCTGTCTATGTGTCTATTTGTCTATGTGTCTACCTATCTATCTGTCTATTTTTCTATCAGTCTATTTATCTAATTGTTAAACTATTTTTATATCAATCTTTATTTGTCTGTCTATCTACGTGTCTATTTGTATATCTGTATGTCTATCTATCTATCTGTCTGTCTGTCTGTCTATTTGTTAATATATCTATCTATCTATCTGTCTGTCTGTCTATCTATCATTAAATCTATATGTCTATCTGTCTATCTGACTTTTTGTCTATCTAATATCTTTCTTTCTGTCTATCTATCTATTTAACTATCTGTATATCTGTCTATCTTTCTATCTCTCTATTTCACTATCTATTTATTGGTTTATCTCTTTATCTATCTACCTATATGTCCATATAACTATCTTTCTTTCTATCTGTGTATATGTTTGTCTATCTATCTATCTATCTTGTTATCTATCTGTTTATTTAAATATCTACCTATCTATTTATCTATCTATTAATATATCTATCTATTTATATATCTTTCAATCTATCTATTTGTCTATCAGCATATATATCTATTAGTCTATCTATCTATCTATTAATCTATCTATATGTCTATCAGTTTATATGTCTTTATGTCTTTCTATTAATCTATTAATCTATTTATCAGTCTTTTTGACAATATGTCTATCTCTTTATTTTTGTCTCTCTCATTTGTTTATATGTCTATCTATCTATCTATCTATCTTCTGTCTATGTGTCTATTTGTCTATGTGTCTACCTATCTATCTGTCTATCTTTCTATCAGTCTATTTATCTAATTGTTAAACTATATTTATATCAATCTTCTATTTGTCTGTCTATCTACATGTCTATTTGTATATTTGTATGTCTATCTATCTATCTATATGTCTATTTGTCAATATATCTATCTATCTATCATTAAATCTATCTGTTTATCTGTCTATCTGACTTTTTGTCTATCTATATATCTTTCTCTCTATATATCTTTCTATTTAACTGTATGTCTATCTATCTTTCTATCTCTCTATTTCACTATCTATTTATTGGTTTATCTATCTATCTATCTAATAATCTAACTATCTTTCTATCAATTTATTTGTATATATGTATATCTATCTGTATATCTGTCAATTTTTCTATTTTTCTATTTGTCTATCTATTTATCTAT
>JAREIK010002005.1:36832-62221 GCA_029783825.1 Sapria himalayana
GTGATAGAGAGATAGACAAAAAGATAGACAGGTAGATAGATAGATATCCATATAGCCAGATAGACAGATAGATATTTAGACAAATAAATAGATAGACAGATAGACAAATAAACAAATAGACAGACATACAGACAAACAGACAGATAGATAGATAGATAGATTTATAGATAGACTGATAGACCGATAGACAGATAGAAAGATAAACATGTAGAGTTATATACACATAAATATATAGACAGACAGATAGACAGATAGATAAATAGACAGAAAGATTGACAGACAAACAAATAGATAGATAGATAGATAGATAATTAGAAAGATAGAAGATAGACATATAGAAAGATAGATATATGGATAGAAAGATAGATAGACAAATAGACAGATAGACAAATAGATATATATACAGATAGAGAGATAGACAAATAGATAGATAGATATCGAGATCGACAGATAGATAGATTGACAGACATCTAGATAGATAGATAGACAGATCGATAGATATACTGATAGACAAATAGATATATACACATATACACAGATAGACACATATAGACAAATAGCCAGATAGATAGATTGATAGAGTGTTTGAGAGATAGACAAATAGACAGACTAGTAGATAGATAGATATCCATATAGACAGATAGACAGATAGATAGATAGATATTTAGACAAATAAATAGATAGACAGATAGACAAATAAACAAATAGATAGATAGACAGATAAACATTTAGATAGATAAATTAGTAGATTGATAGATAAACAGACAGGCATATAGACATATAGATAGACATACATATAGACAAATATATAGATAGGTAGATTGACATATAAAAAGATAGATTGATAGATAGACAAATATACAAAAAGAAAGAAAGATAGATAATTATACAAATAGACATATATGCATATACACACATAGATAGATAGACTTATAGAGAGATTTATACATAAACAAATATATAGATTGATATATAGATAAATAGATAGATAGATAAATAGACAATTACATAGAAAGAAAGATAGATAAATAAAAAGTTAGACAGATAGACAAATATATAGATGGATAGATAAATAGATAGGTAGTGAGGAAGATAGGTAAATTGGTAGATAAGCATATTGACATATACATAGATAGACAGACAGATAGAAAGATAGATAGTAAGATAGACAAATAGGCAAATAGATAGATAGACATATAGAAAAATATAAAAATTGATTGATAAACAGATATACAGATAGTTAGATAGAATGAAAGATAAATAGACAGATAGACAAATAGGCATATATAGAGATAGACATATAGACCATTTAACCACATAGATAGATAGAAACATAGATAGATAGACAGATAAAGAGTTAGACAGTTGGACACCTAGACATATACATATATAGATATATAGACATATAGATAGATTTATAGAAAGATTATAGTCAGATAAAAATATAAACAAATAGACAAATAGAAAGATTAATACATAGGTAGATTGTTAGATAGGTAGTTTGACAAAGATATAGATATACAAAGAGATAGACATATAAATAGATAGATCGACAGACAGACAAATAAATAGATTGATATATAAACATATAGACATATAGCCAAATAGATATAAAGATAGATTGATAGATAGACAAATAGATAGATTGACAGACAGATAGATATATAGATAGACATAAATTTATATAAAGAAAAAGATAGAGGGACAGATAGATAGATAGATAGATAGACAGATAGACATATAGACATATAGAAAGATACACAAATTGACAAATAGATAGTTATATAGATAGATAGATAGACAAATAGAAAGAAAGACAGATAGATAGATAGACAGATATATAGATATATAGATATATAAATATACCGATAGACAGATAGATAGAAAGATAGATAGATAAATAAATAGATAGAAACTTAGATAAATAGATTGATAGATAGAAAGATAGATAGAAAGAGAAATAGATAAATATATAGAAAGACAGATAGACAAATATACAGATAGATAGATAGACAAATAGACAGATAGGCATATAGATAGATATATTGATTGATAAACAAAATATAGATCAAAGATTGAAAGATAAATAGATAGTCAGATAGAGAAATAGATAGATAGATAGATCAATCGATAGATAAAAGAAGATTGATAAAAAGATAGATAGATAGATAGATAGATAGACAGATAGTATTATTGTGAGATTGACAAATAGATAGATTTATAGAAATATAGATAAATAGATAGATATATAGATACATAGATACATAGATACATAGATACACAAATAGATAGATAGATAATTATACAGATAGACAATTGTAAGAATTACAGTCATCATAAAGAAAGAGGTGTTTTTTGACTTTTTTTTTCCAACAGTGAAGGAGCACATTTTTATGTGATACACAAATACATGTTCATATAAAATCAACATATCTCTTGTTCTGATTTCGTTTTCTCTATGTAAATTAGGAGCATAATCATCTCTTTTTTTTATTTAATTTCTTTCATTAAATTGGAATATTTTTGCGTAGCATACACTTGTTCTGTTTTCTACTGCTGCAATATATTCGACTGTTTTCTATTTCTTAATTTTTTGAACATGAAAATAGGCAAAGTGGCAAATGGTCCAAACTAACAGAAGAACTGGAAATTTTGGCTTCAACCAATGGGTCCAGCACGACCAGCACCAGCACCATCACCACAACAGATGGTCCTGAAGATGATGTAGCAACCTTGAGAGTTTTGGTGGACCTATTTTACTAATGCACAAGAGATAATCTTGCTGACGGCCCCACGGAAGTTGATATCTATCATTCAATGCCTGCACAATCCATCAACACCTGATCAAGAACATGCTAGATATGTAGCTTTTTTTTATTATTCTTGGATTTTGATCTTTTTGGGTTAGAATTTTTTTATTTTCAAGGTTTCTAGTATGTGCCTATTTGTGGCCTAACCATGATCTTTTCAGCATAATCGAAACCAGAATCATCTGCCATTGAAACCAAAGGCTCTAGGCTAGTTCCTGTCATGCCTATGCATACTCCTAGACATTATATATGCATTTGCACATATGATATATGTATGTATGTATGTATGTATGGATGTATGTATATTTGTAATGAAATAGTTCATTTAATATGCTTCCTTGGTATTTTTTTTATGCCCACATCAATTCATGTGTGTGTTCAAATGTCTTGGTATCTGTATATGTGTGTATGTATTGGTCCTAGTGATTCTATTTATAATCATTATTACTAATCTAGTCATTTTAATTATTTGGGCTAGGTCTAAAGATACTATTTTGGTAGATTTATGTTTTGGTATGTTAAATATTAATTAAAAATGAATTTTTATAAATATGACTAAGTGATTTAAATTTCTTACATATATGATACCACATTGTTCCTCATACAAAGCTTGTATAAGTGATGGAATTTTTCACTAGACATTATGTGTCATGACTCGGACAGCTTTGTCGCAGTAGAAAAATGGTAATTAGAGGAGCAAAGGGAGAGAAAGCAAAGCCAATGAATGGATATATTAAACTTTATGCACTTTTGGTAGATACATTTAAGAATAAGATGTAATAAAATTTTGTTATTTTTTTATTTCAATTATGTAAAATATTGAATTAGAATAAGTTATTAAATGATTTTATTTTTTTTATTATAAATTATTTATAGTTTCTTTTTTTATTCAATTTGATATAAAAACATTAAATTATTTAATTACAAATTTTTAAAATAAATTAAATTCTGAAAATAATTTTGAAATTAAAATAGCTATGGAAAAATTCATTGCTAAATTAGCAAGGGAAAAATCCATTGCTAAATTAGCAAGGTAAAATCCATTGCTAAATTAGAAAGAGGAAATTTCCCTAGCTAATTTAGCAAGGGAAATCTTAAATTTAGTGACGGAATTTCTATAGCTAATTTTATTTAGAAAGGGACTATTTCTGTCGCTAAAATTTAGCGACTAGCACTTTAGCTTAGGAATCTTTCATCATTATTTTCATTTAGCAATGGGAAGTCACTTTTAGCTTGCAAATTTAACTTTAAAAATTGTGTTTTTTAGCAAGGAATTTTTCCGTCGCTAAATTTTTAGCTAGGGACAGTTTCTCTCGCTAACATTTAGCAAGAAGCACTTTAGATAGTGAACTGATAGATCAGTAATCCATATCTATATCCCATTTAGCGATGGAAACTGCCCATTTAGCAAGAGAATTATCACTAGCTATATGGGATTTTTCTGGTAATGTCTATATATCTATTTGTTTATTGATCTATCTCATTATATATCGACTTGTATATCTGTCTATTTATCAATTTTACAATCTTTCTATTTGTCTATTTGCGTATATGTCTATCTATTTATCTATCTATCTATCTATTAGTCTATCTATCTATATGTCAATCAATCAATCTATTTGTCTATCTGCCTGTCTATCTATCTATCTGTTTATCTATCTTTTTTTCTATCTGTCTGTCTATCTGTCTATTTGTATATTTATTTATCTATCTATCTACCTATAAGGCTTATCTGTCTATCTCTTGTCTGTCTATTTGTCTCTATTTATTTGTTTGTCTCTTTTTCTATCTACTTATCTAACTGGCTATTTATCTATCTTATTATCTTTCTATCTGTATATATTTGTATATGTTTATCCATCTATGTTTTTAAATGTCAATCTGTCTATTTATCTATCTGACTATCTTACTATCTATCTATTTGTGTATATGTCTATCTATCTATCTATCTGATTATCTTACTATCTGTCTATTTGTGTAGATGTCTATCTATCTATCTTTCTAAAATGCTATTTGTCTATGTCTATCTTCTATTTATATATCTATCTCTTTATTTGTCTATCTATTATCTATATGTCTATCTATCTATATGTGTATCTATCTATCTGTCTATCCATTTATCTATTTATATGTTTATCTATCTAACTATATATCTATCTTTCTTTCTATCTGTCTATCTATCTATCTATCTATCAATATGGTCTAAATATATATCTATCTATTTGTCTATCTCTCTATATGGTCTAAATATATATATATCTATCTTTTTATCTATATATCTATCTATCTGTCTGTCGGTATATCTATCTATCTATCTATTTATCTGTCTATTTGTCTATCTATCTATCTATTAGTCTTTTTGTCTATTTGTCTATTTTCTATTAGTTTATCAGTCGATCTATCTATCTATCTATTTGACAATCTATTTATATGTCTATTTGTCTATCTATATGTCTATCTATAAATTTATTTATATGTCTATTGGTGTATTTGACTATTGGTCTATCTTTCTATCTATCTATCTATTGTCTATCTGTCTATCTATCTATTTGTCTATCTATCTTTTGTATATCTATATATGTATCTATCTATTTGTATGTCTATATGTCGATATGTCTATCTTTCTATCTGTCTATCTATCTATCTATCTATCTGACTATCTGTCAATTTATCTTCTATAAATCTATCAATTTGTATATCTATTTATCTATCTATTTGTCTATCTATTTATCTATGCTATATACCTATCTATCTTTCTATTTATCAGTCTATCTGCCTTTCTATATTTCTATCTATCAGAATATATTTAAATATGACTATCAGTCAATCTATCAATATGCCTATTTGACTATCTCTCTATGTGTCTATCTGACTACTGTATATCTTTTTATCTGTCTATCTCTTTATCTGTCTATCTGTCTATATGTATATTTGTCTATCTATGAATCTAGCTTTCTACCTATCTGTCTATCTGTTTATTAGTCTATCTATCTATCTGTCAATCTGTCTTTATTTCTATCATTCTATATGTCTATATGTAATTTGACAATCTGTCTATCTGTATAAATATCTATATGTCTATATCTTTATCTATCTATATGTTTATCTCTATCTATCTGTCTGTCTGTCTGTCTATCAGTCTATCTGTTTATTTGTCTATCTCTTTATCTATTTATCAGTTTATCTATCTATCTATCTATTTGTCTATCTATTTATCTATATCTATCTATCTGTCTATCTGTCTATCTATCTATCTATTTGTCTATCTGTCTATCTATCTATCTTTCCATTTATTTATTGGACTATCTGTCTATCTATTTATATGTCTATCTATCTATCTATCTTTCTTTCTTTCTTTATGTTCTAAATATATAAATATATCTATCTGTCTATCTATCTATTTATATACCTATGTAGCTATTTGTCTGTCTATACTATATATATATATATATATATATATATATATATATCTGTCTATATATTGGTCTATTTGGCTATCTATCTATTTGTCTATATGTCTATTTGTTTATCTATCTTTCTATATGTCTGTATGTCAGTCTCTCTATTTCTTTTATCTATCTGTCTTTCTATATATATATATATATATATATATATATCTATCTATCTATATTTTTATATTTCTATCTATCTATCAGTCTATCTATATGTTTATCTGTCTATCAATCTATTTTTCTAACTATCAATCTATTTATCTGTCTAACTATCTATTTGTCTATCTATCTATCTATCTATCTATTTGTCTATCTATCTATATATCACTCTATTTGTCTATCTATCTATATATCACTCTATTTGTCTATCTATCTATTTGTATATCTATGTATCTATCTTTCTATCTATATATCCTTTTGACTATATGCATATACGTCTCTCTATCTTATATCTATTTGTCTATATTTCTATTTATCCATATGTCTATCGGTCTATCTGTCTATCTATCTTTTTGTCTATATATCGATCTATCCATTAGTATATTAGTCTATTAGTCTATCTGTTTATCTATCTATCTGACTATCTATTTATTTGTATATCTATCTTCTATTTATCGGTCTATTTGCATATCTATCTATCTGTCTATCTATCTATCTATCTATATGTCTATCTATCTACCTATATTTGTATATATCTAATAATCAATCTATCTATCTATATATATGACTATCTACCTATCTAATTGTCTTTCTATCTATCAGTCTATATGTCTACATGTCTCTCTGTCAATCTATCTATTTAATAATTTGTATATCTGTCTATATCTATATATCTTTCCAATCCTATGCTTCCTTGAAAGTTGCAAGCTTGTAATGTTTGGTGCTAATTCTTAGCACAAATAAAACTCACAGCCACATTTAAAACATGCTAAGGAGTTGGAAAAAATGCTAGATATTACAATTCTGACCATCAAATATTTTTAAGGAGACCTTGCAATCACATCGGACGTCATTGCATCTGCGTGAAATCTCATGGAACATTCTATAGAACTTTTATCGCTAATCCTCTTTGAAACATGCAATCTGTGAGTATAAAAGAACAATACAATAATGCACAAAAAATACTGTGTCCAACAAGAGTACAAATATAGTGAAATGCTATTGGTAAGATACCCCAAGGGGGTCATTTCTTGTGAGAAATGGACGCAACATTTTTTGCTAGATTTCAGCACTCCTTTAATACAGAACTCAATAAAGAACTAATCCATCTTGCCTCATTTTCTCAACTCTTAGCTTCCAATTGCATAGAATGATTGTAGTTATAGTTATAGGGATGAAGAAGACCTGTATAGCATAAAAATGATTCATACCTTAAGCTGATCATGGTGATTTAAAGTAATGTATACCATAAAAATGAAGAATACCTGTAAATATAAGATGAGGATTAAAAATAGAAAATAGGCAAAAAACTCTCAAGGAATTTAGAGAGAGATAAATCAGTACTCGCATGCGCTTACTTTTCTATTAACAGTTACTCTGCCATTATCAGTGACATGGATGCTCGAGCCTATTATTTCTCTTCTAACTAGTTCCTGATATGAATCTTTGATTAGCCATGTTAATGAACATAAAAACACAACCAAAACCATGAAGCCATAATTCCAATAATAAGACACAACTAATTTCCAATAAAATTCATAATGTTCGCCAAACTATCATAAAGATTTAAGCATTTAACAAGCATAATTTCCACATTCTTCGAAATGGGTATTAACTTGAAACATTTGAGATTATTCACTTCACAACGAAAATAAAAATTATTTAACTGCATGAATGCCTTGCCCTAGCATTTTTATATTTCAAGAAAACTCAAATAATACAAATGGATGTAAATATATAGAAAAAAAGAGAAACAAAAATTAAAAAGTAAAATAAAATTATAAAAATGTATTAATTTATATTAAAAAATTAAATACATTTTTATTTAACAATAAATGATATTATTTCATAAATAAAAAAATTTATGGTTAATATTTTAATGAAATTTTAATGGTTATTTTTTGTAATATTATTTATTAATTAATGAAATTAATTTTAGAAATAAAAAAATTATTAATGGCTATGAAAATGAAAAAAATAATTTTACTAATAACATTGAAAACTACTAATTGGTGATCAAATTTTCAGATTATTTCATTAATTAAAAAAACATATTATTTAATATAACCATAAATAAATTATATAAATGTATGCCTTTACCAAATTTTTAACATTTCATATTATAAAAAACTATTTCATATATATATATATATATATATATATATATATATATATTATGGTTATACATTTTTATGAATTCATATTATTTTTTATGAATATAATATGTAATAATTTTAAAGGCATAACATTCCATTTTATTTGATCTAATATATAATTTATAAAATTCCAAATATTACATAAAGTGAAAAGATCATTAAAAAAGTAATATTTATTATTTTAATAAAAATGGAACATTAAAAGCTAATAGTAAAAATCTAACTCAGTTATTTAATTCTTATAAATTTCAGTAGGGAAAAAAATAAAACTTGAATTCAAATAAACTTTGTGGCAAAAAATAAAACTTGAATTCTAATCAACTTAGGGGCAAATATAATTTTTATTTAAGAAGATAAAAATATCATTAGTAATAATTTAAATAACCCTATATAAACCCTAAAAAAAAATACTTGAAGTGTTCTTTTAATAAACACATGGAGATATTTTTATTAAATCAACAAATTTTTTTTTGATGTAATTAAAATATCTATGTATTTATCTTTCAATATCAATTTATTTTTTTAAAATTTTATGATAAATTAAAATTTTTTTTTATAAATCAAAAATGTCAAAACTTTTTGTAATTATATTTTTAAAAGTTTCCTATAATCATACTTATATATTTTTTAACTTTAAATAATAAAAATATTTATTTGTTTATTCGTTAATTCAGATATTTTTGTAAATATTTTTATTTAATCATACAATTAATTATTTTAGCTTTATATTGGTAGAAATTTTTATGCATGTTCATTTATTTATTAAAATATTTTTAAAATGATTATAATTATATAATTAATTATTTAAAGTTTTTTTATCCAAATATTTAAATTTCATAATTAAAAATTTTAGAAAGATTTTCTGTATAATTTTTTTAAAATTGTATAATCATTAAAACTATTATTTTAGTCTTTATTAATATAATTTTTTATTCATTTTTATATATTTATAAAATTATTTATTTATAATATCATATTTTTATAATTATATGAAGAGAAGGTGTCTTTCAAGGATCTCTCATCCATAGACCATGAAAAACTATTAATATACAAAATTACATCAAATATTAAAACTAATAATATAGAAAAAAAATAAGTAAATATTAGAGACGAAAATAATCACCAGCCCAAATGGCTAGGGAAAATTACCTAGCTAAATTCATATATTTTGTGAAAATTTTTTATATAAGGACTAATCACTTGCAATTAATAAATAATCATAAAAAAATCAAATAAGTATTTAGCGATGGATCATTTCTCAATCTAATTAGTTAGGAAGAATCCATCACTAAAGTCATTGCTAAAATTGCCAACATTCTTTATGCGAAAATCTAGAATAATATTAGCAGGGATATTTTTAAATCAAAAATTTTTATCTCTAATCCATCACAAATCCATCGCAAATTTGTAATTCAATGTAAAAGTTATCATCTCTTGCTATTCCGTAGCTAATCCCTCGCATTTTAACTAGGAATTATTTCCCTAGCTAAATTTTCGTAGCTAAACATATATTTTCTAGTAGCACTGTGTGTCTGTGTGTTTATCTATCTATCTTTTGTCTATCTATCTGTGTGTCCATCTAACTATCCATCTATCTATGTAGTTATCTATCTATAGATCAAACTATCTAATAATCTTATTACTTATTTATCTATCTATCTGTGTATCTATGAATTTGTCTGTCTACCCATCTGGCTATCTGGCTATCTAATTTTCTATCTGTTTATCTATTAATCTGACTATATATCAATCTGCCTATTTGCCTATCTTTATATCTATAATCTATTTATCTATGTATTTGTCTATATATTTATCAGTCAATCGGGCTATCTATCTATCTACCACTACACGAAAAATTCATTTTAGCTAGGGATCAATCCCTAGCTAAATTGCAATGGATTAGCTAGGGAATAGCAAGGGATTAATGTTTTTTTTTGGAAAAAAAAATAGCAACATATTAGCGACAGTAGCGATGGAAATTTTTTGGTGAATTTTGTACAAAAAAGTGGGGGATTTAGCAAAGGATTAGCGACGAAAAATTTTCGTAAAATCGATTCAAGAAAAGTGGGGTTTTTAGTCACTAAATTAGCGACGAATTAGTGACGAAAAATTTTCGTAAATTATGCTCAAGAAAAGCAGGGATTTTACAAATGGATTAGCAACGGAATATCCCTCTCTAATACTAGCCATTATTTAGCGGCGAATTTAGCGAGGGATTTTCCCTCGTTAAAACAAGACATTATTTAGAGAAGGATTTAGCGATGGATTTTCCCTCGCTAATAATATTTATCATTTAGCAACAGATTTAGCGATGGAATTTCCTTTGCTAATAAAATCCATTATTTAGCGATGGATTTAGCGACGGATTTAGCGACAGAATTTCCCTTGCTAATAAAATCAATGATTTAGCGACGGATTTAGTGCCCGGATTTTCCTTGATAATAAAATCCATGATTTAGTGATGTATTTAGCGACAGAATTACCCTTGCTAATAAAATCCATGATTTAGTGATAGATTTAGCAATAGAATATACCTTGTTTAATTGAATCCATGATTTATTGATAGATTTAGCAATTGAGTTTCTATTGCTAAAGGAATCCATGATTTAGCGATAGATTTAGCGACAGAATTTGTCATGCTAATAAAATCAATGATTTAGTGATAGATTTTATCGAGCTAGTAAAATACGTAATATAGTGATAAATTTTCCCTACCTTATAAAATACATAATTTAGCTACGGATTTATTGACGGCATTTCCCTAGCCAATATTTATTTATATATTTTTTTTTTATTTTTTATTTGTTTTAATATTTTATTTAATTTTGTTTATTAAATGTATGTTAATGGTATATAAAATGAGCAATCCTTGAAACATACATTCTCCTCGTAAAATCATAAAAAATAATATTATAAATAAATAATTTAAAAAATATCCAAATACAAAAACAATTATATATATTAATAAGGACTAAATTAACTATTTTTATGATGTATTAAGTTTTTATAAAATTATACAAAAAATTTTTCTAAAATTTTAAATTAAGAAACTTAAAAATTTGAATTAAAGCAACATTAAATAATAAATTTGATAAGTATAATAATTTTTTTTCTTTATTTTAAAAATTAAATTAACATATATTAAAATTTCTATTAATATAAATATAAATTAATTCATTGCATCATAAAATAGAAAATATTTTATAAATTATCTGAAATGACGAATAAACTAGTAAAAAATAATATTATCATAAGTAAAAAAAATGTATTATTATATAAAACTTTTAAATAAATAAATAATACAGTATTTGAAAATCTTGATATATAATATAAATATAATTTTTTAATAAAGTTAAAAGAAAATAAATTAGTATTTATAAATAAATACATAGATGCCTGCTCTTAAAAAAATTTATACAAATTAAACAATTGAGTAATTTTTTGACTATTAGCTTTTAACATTAATTTTTTATTAAAATAATAAATATAACTTATTTTAATTATCTTTTCACTTTAAGTAATTTATTGAATTTTAAAAATTATTAATAATATCAAATAATATGAAATTGTATGCCTTTAAAATTTATTCATATTATCTTCGTGTAAATTAATAGGAATTCTTTAAAATTTAAAACGATAAAATATATATTTTTATATATTTTTTAACATTAATAGTATTTCATAACTCTCAGGCGAGTGACTAGAATGCAAATCATCTTTTCATTTATGTCTTATTATATGGAGTTTGTTAATTTTGTACCTATTTGATTTTTTTTTATAAGGATGATCATATTTTTTTTATTATTTATATTAATATTATAATAATAAATTTTAAGGTGTTTATTTTTCATTTGTACCTTGAAACACGCATATTAATTTTGTTCGAAAAAATGTTTAGTGTGAATAAAAGTAATTAGTCTTTTTGATTATATATATATATATATATATATATATATATATATATATATTATTTATTTAATGTTATAATAATTAAAAATATAAAAAATTTGATTATCTTCTTCGACAGTGATAATCTTCTTAGACACTAATGCTTAAGTGACGCGAACCTTCGCAGAAGGCCATCCATCCCTCGACACTAATGCTTCAACATATATTCGATTTTGAGGTTTAAGTTTTAATTTTTATTTGATTTGAGGTACGTTTTATACATTTATTATTCATCGATTACTTAATTAAGCTTAAGTTTTAATGTTTCTGAAAATATTCTCCTTTATTCATCGTGGTGTTCTTGGATTGTGTATATATACTTAATCGTATACATATTTAATGCATTTATGATATAATGCATTATCATTGTGTGGATTTTGATGGTGAATAGTAGGTATGCCGAATTAAAAAAATTTTCAATATAAATAACTACATACTATATGCAAAAATAGTATACATAAATATAAGTTTGCTTAAAATAAGTGTGTTTAAACATAACTATATATATATAACTACAAAAAAAGTATACATAAACTATTTAAACATAATTATATCTATAATTTTTTTTATTACCATAGATGTGAAATGGAAAAAATTGTTATGCATTGTTTGGGCATGTTGGTATTAAGTGGGCGAACTTCTTTATCATGGTTTGGGTGATTTTGATGCTATAGTTTGGTGGTATCTTTTTTTTGTTATGGTTATAAATATTTCTATTTAAAACTTCAATTATTCATGGCCCATTGCTAATGTTTTTGTTCATGGGTGTTCTTGAGTGAGAAGCACGAAAAAAAATACATATGTTCTTGATTTATTATCTATATTACATGAAGAGCACAAAAAAGATGATTCTAATAATTATTCTAAAAAATAATTTTTTTAGAATAATTATTCAAAAACAAATAGTTTTAATCTGTATTTTGCTATTTTATGTATAATAAAGTGTGTGTGTGTGTGTATGATTATAGTTTGTGTTATTTATGGTAAGTTTTTTAGCAATGTATTTTTTGATAGTGTAAGTTTTTTGTTATTTTCGTTTATTTTATGGTAGTGTGTATATGTGTTTAATAATTTTTGCATTATTAAAATTACTATGTGCTATGCATTTAATGTCATTTTTGAAATATCCAGAAAAGCCATTTTGTTTAATCTGTTCATAATTTTTGTAGTGTATATGTGCGTGCATGTGTGTGTAATAAAAATAATGTGAATATATATATATATATATATATATATATATTATATATATATATTATATTTATTTATTCAACTCTATTAAGTATAGTTTGGGAAAATGAAAAATAATGTTGTGATTTAATTCAAAATTATAATATTTAATTAACTTGTTTGGTATTTGAGCTATAATATTTTTCAAATCGGTTTGAAACTTATTGATGGTTATCTTTTGATAATCTTTTGATATTGGAAGGCATATCAAATGAATATTCATGTCTTGCTTGCTCTATTGATTTGTTGTTGTTAGGTAACCAACCTTTTTGATTGATTAATCCTGTCATAGAGAAAATATTATCATTAAAGGAGACCATAGTTTGTCTTTCAAGACCTCAATGGAGATGATTTTTAGAACATATATTACCAACCTCGAGATCATTTACCTTGTAAAAAAATGTATATTGATGTTGTATCATGGTTGATGTGTGAGATACATATATCACTATGCTTTATCAAATCAAGGAAGTTGTCAACAATGGCAAATCAACCACTCAAACATATGCTCTAACAAATGGATTTTTATATGTTGCAAGTTGATACTCATCTATTATTAATCTTGCACAATTGGTAATTAATCTACCCTTTATACTCTATTTTCAATTAGATACTCATATATTAGTAAGCTTTCTCAATTGAACTATCATCTATATTTTTATTTTTGATTAAATGAGAAAGTATAATGGAATATACTATAGACCATGTTAAAGATAAAGCATAGAGAGATTTTATCTCATCTATAAATGAGCATTCTCATATGAAAGTAGATACTCATTTGTGGTAGTAGCAGTACAAGAAGAATAAGTATAAAAAGATGAAGAAGAAGCAGTAAGAGATGGAAAAAAAGTCTAAGATAATGAAGAAATTAGAGTAGCATTATAGCTCTTAAGTAGCAATTACATGCATTTCAAGAAATCCTAATCATTCTAATCTTCAAATAGAAAAAAATATTTGGCTTGCATCTCTTAAATTACAAAACAAAATAACAAAAACAATTTAGTATTATGCATTGATACCACTAAAAGGTATGAATATTGCTCTGAGAAGTATTTTCTTAAATTAGTTCAATTTTAAAATTTTATTAAATAGATTTTCTTGACAATGAAAGTACTATTCTTTATAATTTGTTGCATTCAAAAACAGCATTAACTTTTATCTAACTTGGCAAAAAAATAAGGAATTCCTCCACAACACTAATAATAATAATACTTAATATTTTGATCCTTAATCTATAAATATATACATATATATAATGGATAATTATGGTTTGGAATCCAAAAACAAATATCTATGATTTGGGTTATATTTAAGTACCTATATTCGGATGCTCATAATTATCCCAATATAATTAAAAAAAAACATTATGCATAAACTCGTTTCAGCTTACTCAGTATGCAGAAACGGGTTAATGCATATGTTTATGCATACATAGTATTTATGAACTCCATATGCATATGTTTTTGTTTACTAAATAATGAGTTTCTACATAAACTCATATGCATACTTGAGTATATGCACTCCGTATGAAAAAAGAAAGGTAATTATCAGTATAAAAATTTGGAAGACCCAAATCACAAATATTTTGGATTTGGGTCCCCAAAAGTTATATTAAAATTAAAAATTGTAAAAAAATTTAATTATTTTCATGTTGGTTCCCATTAATATTCTTTCCTATAATATTATAACTTTTAGCCACTTTTGTTGCACCGAAATGCATCAACTTTGTCTATCTCACATAAGTTTTAAAAAAATTTAAATCTAAAATAATAGTTTCAGAAACCAAAAATCAATTTTTGATTCTCATAGAGTTTACCAAAATATACTTCTTCAAAGAACATTGATAGGTGAAAACCCAGGGCTTACACCCATTTAATGATGCCACCATCCATCCAACTAGTAACTTTTTAAAAATCTTGGATTCAAAAATCTTTATCATTATCACGCAAGTAGGATTTGATTATTTTAAGTATTTAGAATTATAAGTATTTGTGTAACTATATGTATACCCACATGTAATTATATTTATAATTACATGTATAATAACATACAATTTTATATTTAACTATTTTTGTATAACTATGTATAAATATTTGTATAATTATATATTAATATTTGTATAATTATATAACACTCTACAACAATAAATATAATTATATTTATAACTATTTATACATATATGTAAATCTATATATTTATTGATAACTTTATATATTTGTGTATAACTATTTGTATGAATATATTTATATATAACATTATGTTTAAATATTTAAAAATATTAATAGCTATATATACTATATGGATAATAACATATAATTATAAATAATTGTATATTATTATATATATAACTATAACAGCTTTATACATAATTATATTTAAATATATGATTTACATCTTATATTTAATATACATTTGTATATATTAGTATATAAAAATGTATTTTACTATATCTATACCTATACATATCTATATGTATAAATATATAAAATTATATGAAAAAATATATATACCTACATGTGTAAATATAAGTATAACTATATGTGTAACTAAATGTATAACCACATGTAACTATATTTATAATTACATGTATTAAAACATAAAACATATGTTTAATTATATGTGTATATATATATATATTTATAAAACTAAATAAAATTTTATATAATTAAATAAAACTATATTTTTAACTATTTATACATATATGTATACATATATGTATACATATATGTAAATCAATATATTTATGTTTAACTAATTATAACTACTCGTATGAATATATATATATATATATATATATATATAATATATATATATATATATATATATATATTATATATATATAACTAAATGTTTAACGATATATACATTTTTATAACTATATGTATTTTATTTATAATAATATATAACTATAAATAATTTTATCTTATTATATGTATAACTATAAACACTTTAAACATAACTATATTTAAATATATAATTAACAACATGTATTTAATATATATTTTATATATTAGTATAAAAAATGTATTTTAGCATTTCCATACCTATATATAACTATATGTATAAATATATGAAATTATATGAAAAAATATATATACATACATTTATAAATATAAGTTTAACTATACGTGTACCTATGTATAACTACATGTAACTATATTTATAATTATATGTATAAAATCATACAACATAATGTTTAACTAAATGTGTATAACTATATATAAATATTTGTATAACTATAAAAACTCTATATAAATAAATATAACTTTATTTTTATATATGTAAACATATATGTATACAAATATGTAAATCTATATAATTATTTATAACTTTGTATACATTTATTTATATTTACTTATAACTACTTGTATGCATATATCTATATATAATTATATGTTAACCTAAATGTAACTATTTATAACTACATTTACTATATGTATCCTAACATATAATTATATATGAGATAATACTATTTTGTTGCACAAACTTGAAATATAAAGGCTAAAGATATAATATCAACAATACGTAAGCAGATAGTATGAGAGTATCTGTTGATCAGGCTCATATATGGCATAATACAAATAATCGTCGTACTCTTACCTAATCCCAACCCTTGGGCCTCAGGCTCAAATATGAACTTATGTATAACAAAAAATATAATATTTGATAGGTTTGTACTAAATAACTTATATTTTCTTTTATATAATTTTTCATTCTAACACTGCACTCTCTATGTGTCACTCTCTCACTCTATAATTCTTTATGTCTTTCTATTCATCTTTTTCTTTGTGTCACACACTCTCTCGTGTTATTTTTTTTTCTTGCTCTTCTTTCTTGCTTGTTCTCTCTCTCCACCCCCTCTCTCTCCCCCTCTCTCCCCCCTCTCTCCCCCTCTCTCCCCCCCTCCCCCCCTTTCCCTTTCACCTTTTCTCTCCCATTCTCTCTCCCTCCTTTTCTCTTCCTCCCTCTCTCTCTCTCTCTAACTCTCTCTCTCTCACCATCTTACGATTTCTCTACCCCTATATCTCCCCACCTTATCTCTCTCACACACACTCTCTCTCTCCCTCTCCTCCTTCAAACATTAAATGTATTTTTTTGCTTTCATTTCTTGTGCATTATTGTAATTTGCACCCTTTACCTAGTATAACTATGATATCTTTTAATCTTTATCGTGCTAAAAATTTTGTTATCTATTATTGTAGATTGTGCAAATGGCTTGCCTCTGTATTCACGATATTTAAATTTTGAATATTAATCTGTAAGTAATTTTATTTTATTCTTTGTATATTTTGAAGTAATAGAATGTTTTATTTATATTAATGATTGGGCATTATTTTATGTAAATAAAACAGGACTAAATGAGCTCAAATTGTTAGTGGATATACAAAAGGGTTATTAATGGATTTTTGAATAAAGATTTGTTTACTAAGCTTGAAACTTTCATCAATTTTGCATGTAGTCAATCAAGATTAAAGGATGGAGAAAAAATTAAGTGTCCATGTAATCATCGAAAGTGTCAGAATATCCCTTTCGTGATGAAACACTATAAGATATCATTTGGAAAAATATGGCTTTGTGCCAAATTATTTTGAATGGATTTATCATAGGGAATGTACAAAGGCTCTGAATATTGACCAAAATGAGGGTATTGAATCGTTTGCTTGTGGTAAAGAACCATCAAACACATACTATAGAATGATCATGGAAGCTGCTAGTCATGACTTCAATTTGGATTACTTGGATGAACCACCTAATCCTAAACCTCAAAAATTTTATGAAATGCTTAAAGCTGTAGATAAAGAGTTGTGGCCTGGTTGTAAAACACATTCGTAATTGTCACTTGTGGCTCGACTAATGAGCATTAAATCAGAAAATCATATGTCTGAGAATTTATTTGATCAGGTGACAGAACTAATGAAGGAGATTAATACGGATAATAATTTGATCACTAACAACTTTTACAACACTAAGAAGTTACTACGAATAATGGGTCTACCAGTGGAAAAAATTGATTGTTGTTTAAATTGTTGGATATTATAGAGGGCGGTGATAGTGATTTAATGAGCTGTAAGTTTTGAGATCATCCTCGATTTAGGAAGACACCTCCTACTGTAGAAACGCGAAAATAATTGAAGGTTTTCTTTAAGAAGATGTATTATTTTCCATTATTTCCATGATTACAGAGACTATATGCATCAAATACTACAAAAAATGATATGAGGTGGTATTCTGAGCATGAGGTTGAAGAAGGAGTAATGCATCATCCATCATATTCACGTGCTTGGAAGCATTTTAATTATATACATCATGTATTTGTAGCAAAAAGTCAAAATGTGAGATTAGATCTCTACACTGATGGATTTCAATCATCTGGGAAATCTAGACAATAGTATTCAACATGACCAATGATAGTGACGCCTTATAACTTGCCTCAGTGGTTGTGTATGAATGAGCAATATATGTTTTTGTCAATATTGGTTCCCGGGCCAAAAAATCCGAAAGACATGCTCGATATTTTTTTACAGCCTCTTATTGAAGAGTTAAATCATTTATGAGATGTTGGCATGAATATATATGATATCTCAAAGAATCAAATTTTCATTATGCGGGTAGCCCTTATGTGGATGGTAAGAGACTTTCCTGCATATTCAATGTTGTCTGGCTGGAGTTCAATAGGATGATTCACATGCTCGTATTGCATGACAAATTTTGATGTATTTACCCTCAAATTTAGGGGTGAACAGTCATGGTTTGATAACCATCGTAAGTTTCTACCTACGAATCATCCATTTCGAAGAAATAGAACTGCATTTTGAAGAAATAAAGCTGTGATGACAGTTACACTAGCTGTTCGTTCAGAAGATGATATTATTACAGAAATTCATAGTTGGGGTTTGAAGAAGGTACCTAAAAAGGATGCTACTGGAAGTAATGGATCAATAGGCAAATTATTTGGATGGACGAAATGTAGTATATTTGGGATTTGCTCTATTGGAAGTCCAATTTAATTCATCATAACTTAGGTGTAATGCATATTGAAAAAATATTTTTGACAATATTTTCAACACTATCTTTAATGTAGATGGAAAACAAAAGTAACTTTAAAATCAAGACAAGAGTGAATGATTACTATCAGCGGCCTGAATTGAAACTGAATGAGCAAACAAGAAAATTTTCTAAAGCTTGCTACACACTTGATAAGAAGGCAAGATAGATATTGTGTGAATGGGTTATAAATTTGAAATGCCATGATGGATATGTGTCAAATATGGGTAGATGCGTGGATATGAAGATCTTATGTTATTTGGAATGAAAAGTCATGACTATCATGTATTATGCAGAAATTAATACCAATTACATTCCTGTGAATTAATTCCACAAAGTATTTGGAAGGTCCTTACAGAACTAAGTTTCTTTTTCAACTAGCTAACTACAACCACAATCAAAATATATGACATGGTTAGGCTGGAGAATGACATTCCACTTATTATTTTTAAGCTTTAACAAATTTTCCCAATGAGTTTTTTTGACTCGATGGAGCATTTTCCGGTCCATTTGGCATATGAAGCAAGCATTGTAGGGCCACTGCAAATCAGGCGGATGTATCCTTTTGAGAGGTATATCATATAATTTGTTGTTTTTTATTATTTAGTACTTTAAGTATTATTGTAATTTAATCTAATTGAACCTAACATAATGGATGTCGGTATCTTCGTATGTTGAAATTGAATGTTAGAAACAAGGCAAAAGTTGAAGGTTCAATTTGTAATGCATATTTAGTAGAAGAAGCATCATCATTTTGTTTCTTATTATTTTGATGATCATGTTTAATACAAAGAATAGAAATGTGTCGTGGAATTATGAAGGTCATGTGATGGTAGAAGTTGATTCTGTGGACAAACTATCTATCTTCAAGCACCCTGGAAGGGCATTTGGAAGAGCAATGAAAAGATATATGATAGATGAAGAGTACAAGCAACTAGGAGCTATGTTTACTTAATTATGAGGAGGTTGCACCATACATTGAGTATGTATCCACAAAATATTTGCAGGTTAAATCATAATTTAATTTTACATTTAATAGGAATTATTAAAATTGATATACATTTTTTTTCGTCTTTTATATTTGTGCAGTATTTATGTTGAGCAGTTAAAATATAGGCAACCATCAATTTTCCAGCAATGATGTCGAGTATACGCTAGAAACTGAATTTGCAAATTGGTTCAAAAATTATGTGAGAATTATTAAGTTTTAAATTTTGAATTATTTAATTTATTTTTATCTTTTATTTGTTTATATCAATTTTTTTAATTAATGTCACAGGTAATTGATCCTTCAAATAGAAATTCAAATATTTTTATTCAGAATCTAAGTAAAGACCCATTTCAATATGTGACAACCTATCATGTGTATTTTGTTAATGGATTTAAATTTCACACAATTAGGCATGGTTCTTCTAAAATAACAATGAATAGTGGTGTAAGCATTAAAGGTGCAGGATATAGTACAGATGAGATTGATTATTATGGTCAACTCAAAGAAATTATTGAGTTGGAGTATCTTGGACTCGAAAATAATAGGATTCTATTATTTAAGTGATAGTGGTTTGTTCCTACACCAAATGTGGGCACAAAGTATCATTCGGATTATAAGCTAGTAGATGTTAACCATAAATGCATATATAATTGAAATGAACCATTTATTATGGAAATTCAAGCCATCAAGTATATTATTGTACATATTCGAGTTTATCTCGTGAAAAGAGATATTGGTGGGGCGATTTGCATGATCAAAGTTGCGATCAAAATTTGTAGTATCACCATCGCAAAAAAGAAGTACAGACGTAAAAATTGTACTAGGATTCCAGAAAGATAAATTAAATAATATTGAGCCTTTGAATGTAGATGAAGATCCAGAAAATTTATGTGACTCAATGGTGGCACAATAGAAATTGAAGAGGATCAATTTCTATCTGAAGATGAGTTCGAACTTTTATCGAAATTAGACAAAATATTAGAAGATCCAATGGATGATGATAGTGATACGATATTAAATTTTTATAATTTTATCATAAATTTAAACTATAAAAGACGTTTAATATTTTATTGAAATCTATCGGTTGTGTTTTATTCGAAAATGCATGCTTGTTCATCATTTTTCTATTTTTTGTTATTGTTTTATTTTGTATAGTAGATGGCACCTAAAGGACATGGTCGCAGTGGAGCTGGACATGGACATGGAAATGAACCAAATTCAACTAGTATGTTACATAATGTTATAGAATTTAGTACCTAGCTCATAGCCACCATATCCTAACTTCAACATCACAATCACCATCTCCATTTCTATCACCATCACCATCATTGAGACCTCTACTAACACCTTTATCAAATGTAAGCCCACCACCGATTGTGCTTCCTGCTCACACTTTTAATCCATCTCAATATTCTACACCCCAATTTACACTGATTGTTCCCCCATTTACAATACCAATGACATCAGGCAAATCTGGGCCTTCCTCTGAAGTCAGTGCAAAGTTAAAAATTGATATTGTGGATGAGAGGTAAAGAAAAATGTAAAAATGATATGAAAAAAGAATTTTGATGTTACTTTCAGTGGTTTTTTTATATTATTATTATTTGCTTGTTTCTATGTTATTATTTATTGTACAGTTGTATTCCATCTTACAAGTGTTTGACTATAATTATAAAGGCTTTCAAGAAATGGCTGATGCCAAGCTTTCTTACGGAAGAAAGTTTCTCAATCGATAAAGGAGTCATATTCTAATGACTTTCAAGTAAAAATAACGAAACAAAAGAATTAGAAAATAATTATCTCATTACTTACCTTTTATGTTGGTTATTTATTCCAAGCAGGTAAATAATTATGTTCTTGTTGTTAATATAAATTATTTATCATTCTTTTTTATAGTATTAGTGCACATGGGCCACCGGAATTTGATGGAAAGATAAAGTCATTATGGAGATCAAAGCAGCTCAACGGTATTCTGATTTTGTTCATAAATTAAAGAAAATTAAAGAAAGGCCTAATTTTATATCCAAGGAAGACTGGCCCTAGTGGCTTAATTATTGGGAGGAGCCAGATGTAAAAAAAATTAGATATTGCCAGCAAAAATTGATGAAGTAGGCTGCACTAGGTACAGAAATCTGTTGACACACAGGAGGTTCAAAGTCAAGCATCGAGCACGCTCGAGATTTGGTACAAATTTAAACTTCTAAACATATCTATATTTTGTGGTTGTCCTAATAGTCCAATAAATATAATCTTTGCATGGTTTTAATAATTTTATTAAATTTTTTTATCATTTGTTTTTTATGAATTAAAAATATATTCTAGGCTGTAGAATTGGGTCGAGACCCAAATTTCTATGAGATTTTCAGGAAGATGCATGTGAAAAAAGTGGATGGTCACTATGTTGACAACAAGTCTCAGATGATTGTAGTAAAAAATTGATATATTAATTAGACTTTATAAAACTACAAAACATGATGAAAATTATTTTGAATGCAAAATTTTTATTTTATTTTTTGTAAATCTATAATAGTTTTTATTTCCATTTTATCTCTAGAATTAATGGATGAACGTGTGACAGATACTCATCAACAAGTTGTGGTATCTATAAATCTTCAACCAATTGACTATGATCCAATTTATTTGGAGACAATAGGAGGTCGAAAGAAGCAGTGAGTGTACGGAATCAACTCTAAGGGAGTAGCATTTTGTTGTAGCAGTCATGCTTCTAATTCATCTATCTCAGCAATGGTGGATGAGGTGGTCGAACAACAAGCACGAAAAATAAATGAACGTATTGTAGATATGGAGACCGAACTGAAAAAGAAGGATGAGCAACTAATTTGATGAAGAAATGCAAGAAATTAAAGAAATTAAAAAAGCAATGCAATAGCAGATGTCCTATATGGAGTCACAGTTAGCGGCATTGGCTCATCATATAGCATTCCGAGATCAGCTGTGAATCCTCGCAAGAAAGCTAGCATTCCCTACAAATTATGAGGATGATTGAGTATGAGAATTATTTATGAACTGTTATTTATTTGTGTCTATGTATAGTAAATAATTATGATATTTTGTTACAAGTATCAATTTTTTTATTCTAGTTTTATTCTTTTTTTTTGATTAACCAAATTATGAATCTTTGCAGGACACATTATGTGAGAGAAAAGAAAAAATCTTAATTCAAAGCATTCTGATTTCCACGGTCCTTCCAATGCATGGGTCCCATATTTACCGATTTCAGCTTTATAAAAAAGAGGGCTAGCTTATCTTATCTTTATTTTTTAGGAAACATTATAATTTTGCACTCTTTATCTCTAAACATAATTGCTGGACATCTTTTGGATTTTTGGTGAAGCTGTATGAGATAAACTTTAATTTGTGTTTGTCCATGTCTATAATATTTGTTTTTATATATCTGTGAATATGTTTTTGTATCTCTTAATTTTTTGGGTAGAGTTTTAGCCTATTATATGTTGTAAAAGCCATAATCAGCAGTGGCAGAAATGGCAGCGACGATTGTGGTGGCAGCGAAAGAAGAAGTGGCCGTAGCAGCGGCAACACCGGCTGAGGTGACATCAGCGGCAAACTACGGCCGAAGTGGTAGCAGCGGAAGAAGAGGGTAGCAGTGGCATCAGCGGCATCAGCAACTGTGACGGCAGAGTAGTGGTGGTGGTAGTGGTGGCAGTGACAGCACTGGCAGCTACGGTTAGCAGCAGCTACAGCACTGGCAGCAGCAGCAGCAACAGCAAAGTAGCAGTGCCAGTGGGTAGCAGCAATGGTAGCGGTAGTGGTAGCGGCAGCGGCCATAGTTTTGGTAGTAGCGGTAAGAGTGGCAGTGATAGCGAGAGCAATAGCAATGACAACATATGCGGGTATATACGGTAAGTATATAATCAGTATATACATACATATAATACTACATTATTTTATGTACGTATATACTGAGTATATATATGTACTCAGTATATGTAACATAATACTGTAGTTTATATGTATATACTGTAGTAATAATTGTACGAGTGAAATACTAGTATATATGTACATATTACTACAGCAATATATATTTATCAAAACATAGTTATTTTTTATTTATTTTGATTTGATTTGGTGGTTTAAATTTCTTAAAGATATGGCACCGCATTGTTTTCCATATGAAGCTTGTATAAGTGAACAATATTTCAACAAACATGAAGCATCATGACTCGGATAGCATTTGTAGTGGAAAGCTGGTGATCGAAGGAGCAGTGGAAGGGAAAGTAATTCAATGCATTAAAGTATACTTTATGCATATTCGGTAGATACATTGATTAATAAGATGTAATATAATTTTTATTTAATCTTTTGTTTTGTTATTTTAAAATATTGTATTAGAATAAGTTATGAATGAAATTTTTTTAATTTAAACTTTTCTTTTATAGTTTCGATTTTAGTAAATTTATTTTTAAAATATTAAAATTTAATTAATTTTTTTTAAAACTATAATTACATCAACTATAATTTGTGTGTTCATGTATAATAACTATTTTATATATCTGTGAATATGTTGGTGTTTTCCAAAAATTTTTGGGTAGCAGTGTAGCCTATTATAGGGATGTAAAAGC
>JAREIK010002006.1:0-30030 GCA_029783825.1 Sapria himalayana
ACAAATAGAATGATCGATGGAAAAATAAATAGATAGACTAATAAACTAATAGATAGCTAGATAGATAAACATATAGACATATAGACAGAATGAAGGCTAGATAGATGGATAGACAAATCGATATAAAAATAGATTGATAAATCGTTATGTAGACACATAGATACATAGACAGATAGATTGATTGATAGATATATAGAAAGATAGACACCTAGACACTAAGTTACATAGACTAATAGAAAGATTCAAATATAGGAAAATACACTAATAGAATAATAGATTGTTAGACAAATAGATAAATTGATAAATAAACAGATAGACACAAACATATAGATAGATAGATATATAAATAAATAGATAGATATAAAGATAGATATATAAATAAATAGACACATATACAAATAGATAAATAGACAAATAAATAAATTGATAAATACATATATACATAGATAGTTTGATAAAAAGATACATAAATCAAGAGATATATAGATAGTGAGATAGATTGTTAGACAGATAGGCAAATAGATAGATAGATAGATAGTAGATATATAAAGATAGATAGAAAGATAGACAAATAAATAGATAGATTGTTAGACAGATAGATAGATATATAGATAAATAACTAATGAAAAAGATAAATATACAAATAAAAAGACTTATATATAAATTGATAGTAAATAAAATATATAAATAGACAAATATTCAGATAGATAGAAAGATAGATAGATAAATTTATGTTAGATAGAAAAATAAATAAATAGATATATAGATAGACACATAGACAGATAGACATATAGATAAATAGATAGATATACACATAGATATATAAACACATAGACAGATAAAGAAATGAACAAATTGATAAATAGATAGGTTGATATATAGAAAGATAGTTAGATAAATAGAAAGATATATAGATAGATAGGTAAAAATATTTACTAATAGAATGATAAACAGATAGATAGATAGTTAGATAGATGGATAGACATATAGATAGATTTGATAGATTAAATAGATAGATAGAGAAGGATAGATAGACAAATAGCCATATAGACAAGTAGATAAATAGATTGATAGATAGATAAATAGATACTTAGGTAGATAGATATATGTACAATTTGATTGATAGATAGATAAACATATAAACACATAAAAAATAGATAAATAGATCGATAGAGAAACACATAGAGAGATGGACAGATAGATAGATAGAGATATAAAATGATAGTCTAAAAAGAAATACTCATATAGATAGATAGACAAATATATAGTTAGACATATAGATAGATATATAGATATACTTATTTATAAATAACTAGATATATAAATAGAAAGATAAATAGATGTATGCATAGATATATATACAAATACACAAAAATACAAAGCTAGATACACAAAGAGATTGATAGCACCTAGATAGACATATAGAAAGAAAGATAGATATATAGATTGGTAGATAGATGTGCAGATAGACTGCTAGATAGATAGATTTATACATAGATAGATAGGAAGATAGACATATAGAATGATAAAGAGACAAATAGACAGACAGATAGATAAATAGATAGAAAATTAAAAGACAAATAGATAGAAGGATAGATAAACAGATAGCTAGATATAGATAGATAGAAAGATAGGTAGATAGATAGATAGACATGTAGATAGCTAGACAAATAGATAGGTTGAATAATAAATAGACATAAAAATAGAATGATAGATAGATGAATAAATAAAAAGAACGATAGATAAATTCACTATTAGGTAGATAAAAAGAAAGACAATTAGATAGTTTGATAGATAGATAGTTTGATGTATAAATATATAGATAAAAAGATATAGAGTTAGATAGTTACATAGATATAAATATAAAAATATAAACATTTACATAAATAAACAAATAAAAAGATCAGTATATGGATAGATTGAAAAATAGTTATATATATATATATAGAGAGATAGCTAGATAGATAGATAAAAAATAAAAAGACAAATAGACAAATAGAAATATAGAGAGACAGATAGCCAAATAGAAATATAGATAGACAGATATACATATAAATTGATAGACTAATAAACTGATAGACAACTAGATAGATAGATAGATAGACAGATAAACATATATACAGATAGACAGATAGACATATATATAGATAGATAGATTGATTGATTGATAGACATGTTGATACAAGACACATAGACAAATAGTTACATAGATAGAAAGGTAGATAGTTAGATAGACACGTAGACACAAAGATACATAGACAACTAGATTGATTCAGAGATAAATAAATACAATTATAGACTAATACACAAATAGGAAAATAGATAATTAGTTAAAAAGATAGATAGGCACATAGAATGATAATCAAATAGATGGATAGATAGTAGATAAATAAATAAATAAATAAAAACATAAAGAAATAGAAAAATAGACAAATAGACAGGTAGATTGCTAGAATTATAGACAAGTTGATAGATAAATAGATAAATAGATAGATACATCGATAGATAGATAAAAAAATACATAGATTGATAGATAGATAGATAAATAGAGATAGATAAATAAATAGATAGAAAGATAGATATTATATAAAAGATAGAAAGATATATGTATCGACAAATAGACATATAAAGAGATAGAAAGATAGATAGATAAAGATATAGATAGATAAATAGATATATAGATTTATATATAGATATATATTATTGTATCTATCTATTTATCTAAAATAGATAAATAGATATAAAAATAGATATAAAAATAATGAGATAATAGATATAAAAATAGATAGATAGATATATAGATAGATAGATAGATAGCCAGATAGTCAGACAGCCAGATAGAAATAGAGACAAAAATATAGATAGCTAGATAGATAGATAGAATTATCGAAAGATAGATTGATAGATTAATATGTAGATAGGAAAATAGATAGATAGACAAATGGATAGATAGATACTTATATAGATAGATAAGTAGATAGATAGATCGATAGATGTAAAATACAAATAGATAGATAGATATACAAATATACAGATATATAGATAGATATAAAGATACATAGACAGTCATATAGTTAGATAGACAAATAGACAGACAGACAGATAGATAGAATGATAGATAGATAGATAAACATATTAATAGATAGCTCGATATACTATCAGACAGACAAACAAATAGACATATAGATAGATATAGAACTATAGATAGATATATTGACAAAAAGATATTAAATAAATAGATAGATATTTAGATAGAAAAATAGATAAATAGATATTATATAGATATTCAAATTGATAGATGGGGAGATATAGAGATAGCTATATAGATAGATAGATAGATATATAGATAGTTTGATAGATAAATAGGTATATATGTAGATAGATAGATTGAAATATAGATAGATAGAGTGATAGATAGAAAGATAAATAGATAATGAAATTGATTAATAGATAGATTGTTAGATAGGCAGATAGATAGATAACCAAATAAGAATATAGGTAGATATAAAGATAGATATATAGATATTTACAAAAATGTATAGATAAATACATAGACAACTAAATATTTTGATAGATTGATAAATAGTTAGATATATAGATAGATATGAAGATAAATAAATTAACAAAACATAGATAGATAGATAGCTATACACATATAGATAGATAAACATATAGACAGACAAATGGATAGATAGACAGATAGATAGATACGTAGATATATAGACAGATAGATAAATATACAAATAGATAGATATATAAATAGTGAGATAGATAGATAAATAGATATGTAGATAGGCCAATAAATTTTTTGACTGATAGATAGATAGACCAATAGATCGATAGACATATAGATAGATAGACACATAGAAATATAGAGAGATAGACACATATAAACAAAAAGACAGATACACATATTGATAGATAAAAAAGCAAAAATGAGATAAATATATAAACTGATAGGCAAATTGATAGATATATAGATAGACACATAGACACATAGAGGACAAAAATAGATAGACATATAGACAAATAGACATATAGACAAATAGACAAATAGACAATTATAGTGGTAGACTAATATACAATTAGATAGTTTGAAAGATAGATGGATAGATAAATAGATAGATAGACAATTAGATAGTTAGACAACTAGATAAATAGTCTGATAGAGATATAAACATATAACATAGATTAAAAAATTGAATTGAATAGATTAGTTACATAGATAGATATATAGATAGATAGACAAAAAGATAGATAATAAAATAAATAGATATGCAAATAGATAGATAGATAGATAGACAAATTGATGATAGACATATAACATATAGATAGATAGATAGATAGATAAATAAATATATAAATAGATAGATAGACTAATAGATAAATATAGTTAAATAGTAAGATAGATAGAAAAATACATAGATAGACAGATAGACAAATAGATTTTTAATAGTTAGTGAATTAGAAAGATATAAAGATAGACAGATTGATAGATTGATAGTTTGATAGATGGATAGGTAGACAAATAGATACATAGACAGTTAAATAAATAAACAAATAGAAAGTTAGACATATATAAGAGATATTTAAATAGAAAGATAGACAATTAGATAGATATACAAATAAAGAGATAAACATATACATAGTTAGACAAATATATAGATAGATATATAAATAGATAGATAGATAGATCAATGGTTAGACACGCAGACTTATAGATTGATAGCCTAAAAACATATAGATAGATAGATAGATAAATAGACAGATAGATAGACAAATAGATAGATAGACTGATTGATAGATAGATAAATAGATAATGAGATAGATAGATAGATATACTGATATATAGAAAGAAAGATAGATAGATATATAGATAGATAGATAAACAAATAGATAGATAGCTATACAAATAGAAAGATATACAGATTGATAGATGGATAATATACATACATACATATATATATATATATATATATATATATATATATATATATATATATATAGATTTATTGATAGGCAGATTAACATAAAAATAGTTAAATAGTTAGACAGATACATAGGTAGATATTTACATAGATTGAAAGTTAGACATATAGACATATAGACAAATAGATTGGTTAATAGATAGATATCTAGATAGATTCACAATATATAGATATAAAGATAGATTGATAGATAGATAGAAAGATAAATATATAGTCAAATAGACTTATACACAATTTTATATATTGATAGAAAGATAAATAGACTTATAAATTAATAAACTCAAAGGTAGATAGAGAGATAAAGACATAGCCATATAGACAAATAGATAGATGGATGGATGACAGGTAGACAAATAGATAGAGGGATGATAGATAGGTATACAAATAGATAGAGGGATGATAGACAGGTAGACAGATAGATAGATAATTAGATAGATAGATAGATATATAGATAGATTGATAGACAAATAGATATATAGACAATTAGATAGATAGACACAAAAACACATCTATAGATAGTCAGATAGAAAGATAGACTAATAGACTGATCGAAAAATAAATAGTTAGATAGTTAGATAGAAAGATACATAGATATATTGATACATATATAGTTAGATAGTTAGATAAATACATAGATCTATAAATAGATAGATACAAAAATAGACATATAGAAAGATAGAAAGAAATACATATATATAGATAAACAAATCATCAGATAGACTAATGGACAAATAGTTATTTAGATAGATAGGTAAATAGGTTGATAGAAAGATATATAAATAGATAGAAAGATATATAGATAGAAAAAAAAAATAGATAGATAAATAAATAGACAAATTAACATATAAACTGATTTACTGATAGACTAATAGATAGTTGGATAGTTAGACAGATAAATAGATATATCGATATACAAATAGAAAGCTAGATAGACAGATATATAAATAGATATATAGATAAATAGATTGATTGAATTATAGAATGATAGTCTAATAGATATAAAGATAGTTAGATAGTTAGTTAGATAGTTAGATTGAAAGATAGATAGTTGCAGAGATATATAGATTGACACATAGACATATATACAAAATAATACATAGAAAAATAGATAGATAGTAAAATATATAGATAGATGGATAGAAAGATGGTAAGATAAACATATAGATGCATATATAGATAGACAAATAGACTGATAAATAGATATTCAAATAGATTAATAGATAGATAGTCATATATACATATTGATAGATTGATAGATATAAAAAGGAAAGATTGGAAAATAAGTAGATATATACATACATACATACATACATATATATATAGATATAGAAATAGATAGATAAATTGACAGACAGAAAAATATTTAGATAGATAGATAGATAAACAAATATATAGATAAATAGAGAAAAAATCGATTGATAGATAGACATATAAACATAAAGATAGATAGATCGACAGATAAATTGATAGACAAATATATAAATTGATAGTTAAACAGATTTATAGATAAATATATATATGATTGATATATATACAAATAAACAGATAGATATAGGCAGATAGATAGAAAAAGAGATAGATAGATACATATATAGACATAAAAAGATAGATAAGTGGAAGGATAGATAGATAGATAGATATACACATATAAACATATATGATAGCAAAGAGATAGATAGACAGACATATGAAATACATAGATAGATAGATATATAGATAGATAGATATATAATTAAATAAAAATAGATAGAAAGATAGATACACAAACATAAAAATAGATAGATAGATATACAAATAGATAGATTAATATATAGACACATAGAAATAAAGAGACATAAATAAATAGATAAATAGATATATAGACATATAGACCAATAAACAAATTGATAGACAAATAACAGTTAGCTTAACATACACATAGGTAGTTAGAAAGATTGATAAAAGATAGATAAACTAATAGACTAATAGACAGAAAGATAGTTAATTAGTTAGACAAATAGACAAAAAGATAAATAAACATATAGACAGATATATTGTTAGTTAGTTAGTGAAATAGATAGATAAAAAGATAAACATATAGATAAATTGAAATATTTACAAATTAATAAATAGACAAATAGATACATAGACAGATAGTGAAATATAAAGTTAGACATATGGATAGAGATTTTGATAGAGACATATAAATAAAAAGATATACATATTGATGGATATAATATTTATATATATATACATAGATAGATATATTGACTTATAGACCGATAGATAAAAAGAAAGTTAGACATTTAGATGGATAGACAGATAAAAAGATTGATACTTAGATAGTTACAATTATTAATAGATTAACATTAAACATATAGACAAATAGATAGATAGATAGATAGATAGACATATAGCTAGATAGTTTGATAGATATATATACAAATAGATATATAGATAGATAGATAGATAGACAAATAAACAGATAGACAGATAGATAGATAGATAGATAGATAGATTAGAGTAGAGAGAAAGAGAGATATAAATAATATATATATATAGGTAGAAAAAAAATATACATATAGACATATAGAAATATAGACGATTAGATAAATTGATATATAGATAGAAACACACAGACTTATAGAATGAAAAACATAAATGAATTTAAAGAAATAAAGAGATAGACATATAGTCAAATAGACTAATAGATAGATATATAGATAAATACATATATAGATAGATAAAAAGATATATAGATAGACAGATATAAAGATATATATTAAGATACACAAATAGATATATAGATAAATAGATAGATAGACATATAAACACATATAAATATAATCAAATAGATAGATAGACTTATAGACTAATAGAAAAATAGATAGTTAGACAGATAAATAAATAGACAGACAAATAGTTAGCTAGTTAGAGAATTAGATAGATAGATACATAAATAGATATATAGATAGACAAATTAATATATAGAAAGAAAGAAAGATAGACCTATAGAAAGATAGATCAAATAATTTAGATAGTATTGATTGATGAAAGTTAAATAGATAGATTAATAGATAGACAGATTAGTAAATTGACAGATAGATAAGATAGCTAGATAGACAAATAGAAAAATAGGTAGATAAATAAGGAGACATTATAGACTTATAAACTAATAGATTGATAGACTAATAGACTAATAAATAGTTGGATATGTAGACATATAAATAGAAAGATTTATATAGAAATAGATAGTTAGACAGATAGACAAACATATAGATAGATAGATAGATAGAATGATTAATTGGATGATAGATTGATAGACTCATAGACATAAAGATAGTTAGATAGATAAATAGATAGAAAGATATATAGTTACATAGATATATAGATTTAAACTTAGAGTTATATAAAAATAGATAGATAGATAAGTAGACATATAGAAATATCCGATCAATAGAAAGAAGATATGAAATAGATATATATTTAGTTAGAGGATCTATATACATCTAGATAGATAGACTAGATAACAATTAGATTAGTCAAACTAGGATTAAGATCGATAGTCAGATAAAAATATAGTAAGATAGACAGATAGATTAAATAGTCATATAATGAAGATTAGGTATATATAGAGAGGTATATATAGGTATATAGAATACACAATATATAGATAAATAGATAAACAATAAATATTTAGATAGATAGAAAGTTAGAATATAAGAGATAGATATGCATATAGATAGATAGATATATAGATATACAAATAATAGATACATAAGATAGATGATAGATAGAATATAGATAGATACACATAAAGACAGGCAGAATTATAGATAAATAGATATATTGATATACTGATAGATAGATAGATAAATAGATAGACAGATATACAGATTCAATGATAGATATATAGTAGATTTATAGATATACAAATAGAAGATAGACAGATAGGCAGACAAATAGACAAACATATAGATATATAGATATCCAAAGATAGATAGATAGACTATAGCTAGATAGACAGATAGATAGATAAATAAATAATAGATTGATAGATAAACACATAAAAACATAGACAAATATGCAAAGAGAGACAAAAAATAGACTTTCTACATAGATAGATATATTAAAGCTAGATAGTTAGATAGATAAACAAACATAAGATAGATAGATAAACAAATAAATAAATAGGACATATAGCGATATAGATGATTATACTAATAGGCAACTAGATAGTTTGATAGATAGACAGATAAATAGATAGAAATAAAATTTGATAGTTAGACAATTAGATAGATAGGCGGATAGACATATAGATATATAGATAAATTTTTAAATTGAAAGATTGATAAACAAATAGATAGACAAAATATATAAGTCGACCAATAGATAGATGAAAAATAGAGAGATATATAAATAGACATATAGTTAGTAAATAGATAGATTGATTGCCATACATACAGACAGACAGATAGATATTTAAATTGATAAGCAAATAAATAGATAGGTAGATAGATAGATAGATAGATAGACAAATAAATAGGTAGACAGGCAGACAAACAAATAGATAGAGAGATAGACCAATATATAGATAGAGATATCTTTAGTAAGTTAGTAAATAGAAATATAAACAAATAGATAGATTGATAAATTAACAGATTGATAGATAGACAAATAGATACATAGACAGATAGACAAAAAATACAAATAGAAAGTTCGACATATATATAGATATATAGAAAATAAAATAGACATATAGATAGTTATACAAATTGATAGATAGAGAAATATATAAATAGACAAATGGATGGATGGATAGATTCATAGACTATAGACTAATAGATTAATAGATAGATATAAAGATAGATCGATAGAAAGAAAGATAGATTTCCAGATAGATAGATAGACAAACAATTGATAGATAAACAGATTGACAAATATATAGATACACAAATAGATAGATAGATAGATATAGATAGATAGATATATATATATATATATATATATATATAGATAAACAAATAGACATATAAATAGATATATTGTTAGTTAGTTAGTGAATTAGACAGCTACAAAGATAAACACATATATAGATTAATAGATTGATAGATTGATAGAGAGATAAATATTTACATAGATAGATAGATAATTAGATAAATAGAAATTTAGTATATATATATATATATATATATATATATATATATACATACACACACACACAGATATAAAGATAATTAGACAAACATATAGATAGTTTGAAAAATAGATAGACAAATATATAGATAGACAAATAGATTGATGGATGGATAGAAAGATGGATAGAAGAATAGAAAGATAGATGGATATACAACTATATAGAGACTTATAGATTTATAGACTAATGGAAAGATAAAGAAAAAGATAGATAGAGAGATAGATAGATTTGGTAGATAGATAAATAGACAAATAAATAGATGAATAGATTGTTAGATAGACATATTGACAAATATATAGATACACATATAGAATTGCCTTTGGCAATGTGCACAATGATTTCTATTAATGAGTTATTTTTCAGGATGAATGTTATGATACCACCTCTAGTTGAATTTGGATTTCTTTGACGTTAAAGTTTAAAGGGCATCTGAAGGGGCACTAAGAACCTTAGCTTTCAAGAATGACGAGAATAAAAATCAGTAATTCCTTATTGTGATTGCTGATTTTTTATCATTTACTTTGCATGAGAAAATAATGCATTTTTTGACTTTTCAGATTGTCGAGTGCAATGCTCTTCCCACAATCATCTTAATGTTGTGCTCAGAAGATGACTATACATTATGAAGTGTTACTTTACTTAAAAATTGACATCTCAATTAATTTTTTAGTTATCACTATTCTGAAATTTTGATCTTGGCCTTTGTTTTCTTATTTGGACCAATTATTTTTGTTGTTGTAGGTAGGTGTGATTGGAAATTTGGTTCATTCATCTCCAAACATTAAGAAAGAAGTTCTATCTATTGGGACATTGTAGCTTGTTATCAGTTTGCTTAGGTCCTTCCATTTGTAGCATTTTGTGGAAAATTGAATCTCTTTTCATTATGTATCTGATCAAATTATATTTTTATATCATTATCTAAAGTTACTATCTGAATTTACTTTGATTTACTATAATTTTGATATTTAAATTTGCTTTTAATAATTCTCTAAAGATTTTATAATAAATAGGTCATGTTGCCCTGAGAGCCAAAGGAAAGCTGCTTTACCACTGGGATAGTTTGTGGTAACTGATTCGGATTGCAAGGTAAGCATATGTTGATTTTTCCTTCACTTTTATTATTTTCAGGTTAGATATAAATCATTATATGAGAATTTTTGAGATTAATTTTTGTTTGGATTCATGTTTTGTGCTTAAGTTATGAGGAAGAGGATGATCATAGTAAAAAGGAATGCTCCAATATAATTTTTATGTATTCTTGTATTCATGTATTAAATAAATAATAAAAAAATATATTGTGTAATATAGTACCTTTGATTAATCATAGATTCTATATGTTTTTACTATTTGTCATTGACTGTGGATGTCCGGTCTTGTATCATAGGTCTAGAGTTTTTATGAAGTGACACAGTCCTTAGGGCAGTCTTATGAGCATTTTATCGTGGGTATGAGTCTCTAACTAGTTCAACATGGCATGATCTTGTATGGCATGAAACCGTGGGTTTTACAGCCTCATTTAGTGGCCCCATATGCCATTTGTGGTTGCATGTGGGCTAGCCCAATGTGCTACTTGTGACCCATTACTCTTGCCCAAGCATTGTTTGTGCTAGGGTCATGGTCAAACAATTGTGACTCGTTACCCATGACAATGTGCATGTGCATAGCTACTTTGGTCCTAGGCATGAGTTGTTTTTGGGCACTCATGACTCAGGACCTAATAAACTGACCCAATTATTTTGTTAAAATGGCTAATTCATCACTAAGCATGTTTAATATAAATTAGAAAACAACAATTATACCATACAATAGTGGTTGTGTGTTTTGTAGGTAACAAAATATTTTTTTAAGATGAAAAATATATATCATTGTTTAAAAGCTATAGGTCTTTATTCGATACTAATTAGATGAAATTTTTGGGCCCAACCGGTTGGGGTGCCGTGCCAAGCACGCACAGTTTCTTGGAGGGCAATCCGGCATCTGCGGCCCAAAAATTGCCCAGGTTCGGGTTGGTTGGTTCGGGTCAGGTGGTCGAATTTTTACAAAATTAGGGTTTCTTGCACTGTGTCGTGCCACGTCCCCCGTCGGCCATCACCATGTCATCCCATGTCAGGCATCGCTCGGTGCATGATCATCTGTGTGCCCAAGTGCCTGGCATGTCACGTGGGCCAAAAACCCTCGGCACGACAGACATGACTCATACCCAGGGTCTGCCTGGCACGGCTCGGGCACAGCACTACAGCGTGTCGTGCTGGGCTTTGGGTCGGACTGGGTCGCCTCGCCCATTTGACACCTATAGATGAAATCTCTTTGATTTTTATGGGTAAGATAATTAAGTTATTAACATCTCATAAATTATGTGTTAAGTGAGAATTTTGTGTATTATATATTATATTTTTATAATCATAAGCTCAATTGCTTAAACTTATAAAGACATATAATAATTAATAATATTTTATCTAATAAATGCTATGCATCATTAGATTAATATATATTTTATTATTTAATTTAATTACTCTATTCGTTCTTTTCTTAGTATTTTTGAGTTTTGTAGTTCTTTCCTAGTAAAACTTAACATAAATTTTAGTTAATTAAATATTATAGATAATACATTTGATCCATATAATGAATTAAATTTTGTATGTAGTTGCATAAATATTAATGCACCGAATCTTATAAGAATTTTGAATTTATAATATTTGTATGAGAATATTACTAAGATGACTAATCATTTGTGAAATTTTTTATTATATGTATTTGTTGGAGGTCATGTCTTTATTCAATATAAGCATCTTTGTCCAAGGATTGGGTTCGAGACTTATCATATGTATTCTTTAAATTTTGATGGTAAGACATTGATATATGAACTTCTCCCAGACCTTATGCTAAAATAGAAGGCTTGTGCACTAAGTACGATCTTTATATAATGAACTAAATATTTTAGATGATGTAGAGAAACCTTTCTTCTCTAGTGTCTTTCCTCAAGTAAGCAAAATATTCAGTATTAATAATCACACTTAAAGTGTATGGACAAATTCTAATATGATAAATAAAAAAAATACTCAATGAGAAATAAAATCTAGCCCAATATAAATATTTTAAAAAATATTTAACTTTAAAGCTAGTATTGGAGTACTAGATGAGTATTAAGAAGATATGTTAAATAATTTACAAAAAAATGGTGCATTAGACCCTTATAATTTATGTTTAGTATAATTATAATTGGATGCACTTCATCTTTGATATTTTTTGTATATATAACTAATAATTGATGATAAAAATTTTTAGGTTGATAATTAGTTGAGATCTTTACTAAAATTTGAACAAGATTCTAAATTTTTATATTTTAGTGAGAAATATATCCAACTTTTTTATCATATAATTTCAAAAATAAATTTTTGTTATATTGTAATAAAATATTAAAAGTGTTTGCACATTCAAAATTCAAGCCACACACTCAAAAATTTGTATTCTACAAGATTTTTTTATTGATACCATGTTGAGAAACAATGCAAAATAAAAGAAGAGTATTTGAGAAATATGTCCAACTTTGTATCATATAATTTCATAAATTATTTTATGTTATATTGTAATAAAATATTAAATGTTTCTAGCACATTCAAAATGCAAGCCACTCACTCAAGAATTTGTATTCTATAAGATTTTGGCTTTGATACTATGTTGAGAAACAATGCAAAATAAAAGAAGAGTATTTGAAAAATCGCATAACAAAATGTGTACAAGCTAATCCCTTATATAAGGGACTAATCGAATTATTATCCCATAGGTTGAATGCTCTTATACATATGCAAGAAAAAAATAAAATAAAAGAAAAAAACAATTGTAAAATCACAACAAACCAGATCAAATATTATTTGCACTCATAGTATTTTTAGTTACATATTAGATTTTCCAACATACACTAATATGAACACAATTCTAAGATATAATATATTGGCATATTGTTGATTCTAGCTTCAGTGCAAAGAGTTATGTTATTAGTTACTTGTGTGTTTTAGTATATTAGTTACTTTTTGGAGATGCTATGTTTATCAATTCATAGTTGATAATATTTTAATGTGATATTTAGACATTTCGACACGTTATTAGTGAATATATTTATTAGTGAAATTATTGTAGACATCATCATGAATACACTTGGAGGATTGTAAGTTTTTTTCATATCTTCTAATTTTGATATTCAATGCATGTATGCAATATATGAAGGAGATAGTTGAGATTTAATTTAGTGTCTATATTTATTTATTTATTTATTTCTTTCTTGTTACATTGTAGGAGAGCACCTGACATGTGAACTCTCTCAATCATATATATATATTTTACTATATATATATATATTAGTTTTCGTAAATTAATGAAAATTAATTTATCTTTTCTTTTTCTTCTCATCTGCCCTCCCTTCACGAAAAATTCACCCCTACCCATTGAATGAAACAATCTTTAAAGATCAAGTACTCCAATAATACATGATTTATATAATAGTTACCCACTTTAGTCGCCTTGCAAGAAGTTAAATTGAGCTTTTGGAGATTGAAGAATTTTTTTATTATGTGATTCCTTTATACTTCAGACTTTTTAAACTTTCGCACTAATATTTGAAGAAATAGAGTTATCAAATCAAGAGATTTCCACTCATCCATGGCAAATTTAATTTCACATATGCTAAGCTCCTTAGTGAAAGATCTCTTGACATACTCAGCTTTTTCACTGTTTTATTGATTATGACTAAAAAATAGTCAATTCAATTGACTTTTGATCTTATCTTTTGAATATTTTCCAAAATAAACAAATACATTTTAGTATTAACTTCCACTTGATGGAATACTTTTTTATTCATATTTATTTATTTTGTGTATTAATATTTTTTCTTATTCATTTGAAGCCCATAAAATTATGGCTTCAAAGGATAAGAGAAAAAATATTAATACACAAAATAAATAAATATGAATAAAAAAGTATTCCATCAAGTGGAAGTTAATACTAAAATGTATTTGTTTTATTTTAGAAAATATTCAAAAGATAAGATCAAAAAAGTCAATTGAATTGACTATTTTTTAGTCATAATCAATAAAAATAGTGAAAAAGCGAGTATGTCAAGAGATCTTTCACTAAGGAGCTTAGCACATGTGAAATTAAATTTTCCATGATGAGTGGAATCTCTTGATTTGATAACTCTATTCTTTTCAAATATTTGTGCAAAGTTTAAAAATGTGTCTGAAGTATAAAGGAATCACATAATAAAAAAATTTTTCAATTTCCAAAAGCTCAATTTAAACTTCTTGCAAGGCGACTAAAGTGGGTAACTATTATATAAATCATGTATTATTGGAGTACTTGATCTTTAAAGATTGTTTCATTCAATGGGCTAGGGGGGAATTTTTCGTGAAGGGAGGGCAGATGAGAAGAAAAAGAAAGATAAATTAATTTTCATTAATTTAGGAAAACTAATATATATATATAAGTAAAATATATATATATATATGATTGAGAGAGTTCACATGTCAGGTGCTCTCCTACAATGTAACAAGAAAGAAAATAAAAAATAAAATAAATATAGACACTAAATTAAATCTCAACTATCTCCTTCATAATATTGCATACATGCATTGAATATCAAAATTAGAAGATATGAAAAAAACTACAATCCTCCAAGTGTATTCATGATGATGTCTACAATAATTTCACTAATAAATATATTCACTAATAGCATGTCGAATTGTCTATATATCACATTAAAATATTATCAACTATGAATTGATAAACATAACATCTCCAAAAAGTAACTAATATACTAAAACACACAAGTTACTAATAACATAACTCTTTGCACTGAAGCTGGAATCAACAATATGCCCATTTACTATATCTTAGAATTGTGTTCATATTATTGTATGTTGGAAAATCTAATATGTAACTAAAAATACTATGAGTGCAAATAATATTTGATCTGGTTTGTTGTGATTTACAATTGTTTTTTTTCTTTTATTTTATTTCTTTCTTGCATATATATAAGAGCATTCAACCTATGGAATAACATAATTCGATTATTCCCTTATATAAGGGATTAGCTAGTACACATTTTGTTATACGATTTTTCAAATACCCTTCTTTTATTTTTCATGGTTTCTCAACATAGTATCAAAGCCAAAATCTTATAGAATACAAATTCTTGAGTTAGTGGCTTGCATTTTGAATGGGTAGAAACATTTAATATTTTATTACAATATAACAAAAATAATTTTTGAAATTATATGATAAAAAGTTGGACATATTTCTCAAATACTCTTCTTTTATTTTGCATTATTTCTCAAAATGGTATCAATAGAATAATCTTATAGAATACAAATTTTTGAGTGTGTCGCTTGAATTTTGAATGTGCAAACACTTTTAATATTTTATTACAATATAACAAAAATTTATTTTTAAAATTATATGATAAAAAAGTTGTATATATTTCTCACTAAAATATAAAAATTTAGAATCTTGTTCAAATTTTAGTAAAGATATCAACTAATTATCAACCTAAAATTTTTTATCATCAATTATTAGTAATATATACAAAAAATATCAAAGATGAAGTGCATCCAATTATAATTATACTAAACATAAATTATAAGGGTCTAATGCACCATTTTTTTTGTAAATTATTTAACATATCTTCTTAGATGACTCATCTAGTACTCTAATACTAGTTTTAGAGTTATATATTTTTTTAAAATATTTATATTTGACTAGATTTTATTTCTCATTTAGTATTTTTGTTATTTATCATATTAGAATTTGTCCATACAATTTAAGTGTGCCTATTAATACTGAATATTTTGCTTACTTGAGGAAAGACACTAAAGAAGAAAGGTTTCTCTACATCATCTAAAATATTTAGTTCATTATATAAAGATCGTACTTAGTACACAAGCCTTCTATTTTAGCATAAGGTCTGGGAGAAGTTCTGTCAAATGTCTTACCATCAAAATTTAAAGAATACATATGATAAGTCTCGGACCCAATACCTTGGACAAAGATGCTTAAATTGAATAAAGACATGACCTCCAACAAATACATATAATAAAAAAATTTCACAAATGATTAGTCATCTTAGTAATATTCTCATACAAATAATTTAAATTCAACATTCTTATAAGTTTGGTGCATTAATATTTATGCAACTACATATACAATTTAATTCATTATATGGATCAAATGTCTTATCTATAATATTTAATTAACTAAAATTTATGTTAAATTTTACTAGGAAAGAACTACAAAACTCAAAAATACGTAAGAAAAGAATGAATAGAGTAATTAAATTAAATATTAAAATATATATTAATCTAATAATGCATAGCATTTATTAGATAAATATTATTAATTATTATATGTCTTTATAATGTTTAAGCAATTGAGCTTATGGATTATAAAATAATAATATATAATACACAAAATTCTCACTTAACACATAATCTATGAGATGTTAATAACTTAATTATCTTACCCATAAAAATTAGAGAGATTTCATCTATAGGTGTCAAATGGCCAAGGCGGCCCAGTTTCGACCCAAAGCCCAGCATGACACGCTGTAGTGCTATGCCCGAGCCCGTGCCAAGCAGACCCTGGGTATGAGTCATGTCATTTCGTGCCGAGGGTTTTGGCCCACGTGAGATGCTAGGCACTTGGGCATGGCACAGATGATCATGCATCGAGCGATGCCTGACATGGGGGATGACATGGTGATGGTCGACGGGGGACGGTGGCACGACAGCACAGTGCAAGAAACCCTAATTTTGTAAAAATTCGACCAACCTGACCCGAACCAACCAACCCGAACCTGGGCAATTTTTGGGCCGCAGACTTTGCCGGGATTGCTCTCCAAGAAACTGTGTCGTGCTTGGCACGACACCCCAACCCGGTTGGGCCCAAAATTTCATCTAATTAGTATCGAATAATAGACCTATAGCTTTTAAACAATGATATATATATTTTTCATCTTAAAAAAATATTTTGTTACCTACAAAACACACAACCACTATTGTATGGTATAATTGTTGTTTTCTAATTTATATTAAACATGCTTAGTGATGAATTAGCCATTTTAACAAAATAATTGGGTCAGTTTATTAGGTCCTGAGTCATGAGTGCCAAAAAACAACTCATGCCTAGGACCAAAGTAGTTATGCACATGCCACATTGTCATGTGTAACGAGCCAATTCTTTGACCATGACCCTAGCACAAACAATGCTTGGGCAAGAGTAATGGGTCACAAGTAGGACATTGGGCTAGCCCACACGCAATCACAAATGGCATATGGGGCCACTAAATGAGGCTAAGTAAAACCCACGGTTTAATGCCATACAAGATCATGCCATGTTGAACTAGTTAGAGATTCATACCCACGATAAAATGCTCATAAGACTTCTCTAAAGATTGTGTCACTTTATCAAAACTCTAGACCTGTGATACAATACTCGACATCCATAGTCAATGAAAAATGGTGAAAACATATAGAATCTATGATTAATCAAAGGTACTATATTACACAATATATTTTTTTATTATTTATTTAATACATGAATACAAGAATACAAAAAAATTATATTGGAGCATTCCTTTTTACTATGACCATCCTATTCCTCATAACTTAAGCACAAAACATGAATCCAAACAAAAATTAATCTCAAAATTCTCATATAATGATTTATATCTAACATGAAAATAATAAAAGTGAAGCAAAAATCAACATATGCTTACCTTGCAATCCGAATCAGTTACCACAAACTATCCCAGTGGTAAAGCAGCTTTCCTTGGCTCTCAGGGCAACAAGACCTATTTATCAGAAAAACCATTAGAGAATTATTAAAAGCAAATTTAAATATCAAAATTATAGTAAATCAAAGTAAATTCAGATAGTAACTTTAGATAATGATATAAAAATATAATTTGATCAGATACATAATGAAAAGAGATTCAATTTTCCACAAAATGCTACAAATGGAAGGACCTAAGCAAACTCATAACAACCTACAATGTCTCAACAAATAGAACTTATTTCTTAATGTTTGGAGATGAATGAACCAAATTTCCAATCACACCTACCTACAACAACAAAAATAATTGGTCCAAATAATAAAACAAAAGCCAAGATCAAAAGTTCAGAATAGTGATAACTAAAAAATTAATTGAGATAACAATTTTTAAGTAAAGTAACACACTTCATAATGTATAGTAGCATCTTCTGAGCACAACATTAAGATCATTGTGGGAAGATCATTGCACTCGACAATCTGAAAAGTCAAAAAATGCATTATTTTCTCATGCCAAAGTAAATGATAAAAAATTAGCAATCACAATAAGGAATATTACTTGATTTTTATTCTCGTCATTCTTGAAACCTAAGGTTCTTAGTGCCCCTTCAGATGCCCTTTAAACTTTAACGTCAAAGAAATCCAACAATTCAACTAGAGGTGGTATCATAACCTTCATCCTGAAAAATAACTCATTAATAGAAATCATTGTGCACATTGCCAAAGGCAATTCTATATGTGTATCTATATATTTGTCAATATGTCTATCTAACAATCTATTCATCTATTTATTTGTCTATTTATCTATCTACCAAATCTATCTATCTCTCTATCTATCTTTTTCTTTATCTTTCCATTAGTCTATAAATCTATAAGTCTCTATATAGTTGTATATCCATCTATCTTTCTATTCTTCTATCCATCTTTCTATCCATCCATCAATCTATTTGTCTATCTATATATTTGTCTATCTATTTTTCAAACTATCTATATGTTTGTCTAATTATCTTTATATCTGTGTGTGTGTGTGTATGTATATATATATATATATATATATATATATATATATATCTAAATTTCTATTTATCTAATTATCTATCTATCTATGTAAATATTTATCTCTCTATCAATCTATCAATCTATTAATCTATATATGTGTTTATCTTTGTAGCTGTCTAATTCACTAACTAACTAACAATATATCTATTTATATGTCTATTTGTTTATCTATATATATATATATATATATATATATATCTATCTATCTATATGTCTATCTATCTATCTATTTGTGTATCTATATATTTGTCAATCTGTTTATCTATCAATTTGTTTGTCTATCTATCTATCTGGAAATCTATCTTTCTTTCTATCGATCTATCTTTATATCTATCTATTAATCTATTAGTCTATAGTCTATGAATCTATCCCATCCATCCATTTGTCTATTTATATATTTCTCTATCTATCAATTTGTATAACTATCTATATGTCTATTTTATTTTCTATATATCTATATATATGTCGAACTTTCTATTTGTATTTTTGTCTATCTGTCTATGTATCTATTTGTCTATCTATCAATCTGTTAATTTATCAATCTATCTATTTGTTTATATTTCTATCTTTCTAATTTACTAACTTACTAAAGATATCTCTATCTATATATTGGTCTATCTCTCTATCTATTTGTTTGTCTGCCTGTCTACCTATTTATTTGTCTATCTATCTATCTATCTATCTACCTATCTATTTATTTGCTTATCAATTTAAATATCTATCTGTCTGTCTGTATGTATGTCAATTTATCTATCTATTTATCTATCTATATGCCTATCTATGTGTCTATCTATATATCTTTCTATTTTCTATCTATCTTTTTGTCGACTTATATATTTGTCTATCTATCTGTCTATTAATATTTAATTTAAGAATCTATCTATATGTCTATATGTTTATCCATCTATCTATCTAATTGCCTAACTATCAAATTTTATATCAATCTATTTATCTATATGTCTATCTATCAAACTATCTAGTTGCCTAATAGTATAATCATCTATCTCTCTATATGTCTATTTGTTTATTTGTTTATCTATCTATCTTATGTTTGTTTATCTATCTAACTATCTATCTATAAATATATCTATCTATGTATGATTCTATTTTTTTGTCTGTCTCTTTTCTATCTGTATATGTTTTTATTTGTTTATCTATCAATCTATTTATTTATCTATCTACCTATCTATCTATCTATCTATCAGTCTATCTATCTATCTATTTGTATATCTATATTTCTATCTATTTGTATATTTGAAGGCCTATCTGTTTATCCTTCTATTTGTATATTTATATATCTATCTATATATCTATCTTTGAATCTATATATCTGTCTATCTATTTATCTATCTATATATTAGTATATCAATATATCTATCTATCTATGATTCTGTCTGTCTTTATGTGTATTTGTCTATATGTCTATCTATCTATCTCTCTATGTATCTATTATTTTTTTATCTATATATCTACCTATCTATCTATCTGCATATCTATCTCTCTATATATCTAACTTTTGTATATCTAAATATTTTATTGTTTATCTATTTATCTATATATTCGTGTATATATTTATATATCTATATATATCTCTCTATATCTATCTATCTTCTTATTTGACTATCTATTTGTCTATCTGTCTATCTATCTATATGTATATAAATCTCTCTAACTAAATATATATCTATTTTTATATCTTTCTTTCTATTGATCTATATTTCTATATGTCTACCTATCTATCTATCTATTTTTATATATGTCTAAGTTTAAATCTATATATCTATGTAACTATCTATTTTTCTATCTATGTATATGTCTAACTATCTAACTATCTTTATGTCTATGAGTCTACCGATCTATCATTCAATCAATCATTCTATCTATCTATCTATCTATATGTCTGTCTATCTGTCTAACTATCTATTTCTATATAAATCTTTCTATTTATATGTCTACATATCCAACTATTTATTAGTCTATTACTATCAGTCTATTAGTTTATAAGTCTAAATGTCTTCTTATTTATCTACCTATTTTTCTATATATCTATCTATTTATCTATCTATCAATTTACTAATCTATCTATCTATTAATCTATCTATTTAACTTTTCATCAATCAATCTATCTAAATATTTGTCTATCTTTCTATAGGTATATCTTTCTTTCTTTCTATATTACAATTTGTCTATCTATATATCTATTTATGTGTCTATCTATCTGATTCTCTAACTAACTAACTATTTGTCTGTCTATTTATTTATCTGTCTAACTATCTAACTATTTATTTTTCTATTAGTCTATAAGTCTATCTATCTATCTGATTATCTTTATATGTGTTTATATGTCTATCTATCTATTTATCTATATATCTATCTATCACTCTATTTGACTATATGTCTATCTCTTTATTTCTTTATATCCCTTTATGTTTATCATTATATAAGTCTATGTGTTTTCTATCTATATATCAAATTATTTAATCGTCTATATTTATATATGTCTATATGTATATCTTTTTTTCTGCCTATATATATATATATCTCTTTCTCTGTATCTATTTATCTATCTATTTATTTGTCTATCTATATATCAATATATCTATTTGTATATCTATCCATCAAACTATCTAGCAATATGTCTATCTATCTATCTATATGTCTATATGCCTATATGTTAATCTATTAATATATGTAACTATCTAAGTATCTATCTTTTTATATGTCTATCCATCTAAATGTCTAACATTCTTTCTATCTATCGGTCTATAAGTCAATATATATATATATATATATTATATCCATCAATATGTATATCTTTTTATTTATATGTCTCTATCAATATATTTATCCATATGTCTAACTTTCTATTTGTCTATATGTCTATGTATCTATTTTTCTATATATTAATTTGTCAATCTTTCAATTTATCTATTTTTTATCTTTCTAGCTATCTATTTCACTAACTAACTAACAATATATATGTCTATATGTTTATCTATCTTTTTGTCTATTTGTCTGACTAGTTAATTATCTTTGTGTCTATTAGTCTCTCAGTTTATCTATCTTTTGTCAATCTCTCTAACTACCTATGTGTATGTTAAGCTAACTATTTATGTGTCTATCTATTTGTTTATTTGTCTATATGTCTATATATCTATCTATCTATCTATTTATGTCTCTTTATTTCTATGTGTATATATATTTATCTATCTATTTGTATATATATCTATCTATCTTATGTTTGTGTATCTATCTATCTATCTATTTATTTATTTATGTATTTATCTATCTATTTATATATCTATCTATCTATGTATTTCATATGTCTGTCTATCTATCTCTTTGCTATCATATATGTTTATATGTGTATATCTATCTATCTATCTATCCTTCCACTTATCTATCTTTTTATGTCTATATATGTATCTATCTATCTCTTTTTCTATCTATCTGCCTATATCTATCTGTTTATTTGTATATATATCAATCAATATATATATTTATCTATAAATCTGTTTAACTATCAATTTATATATTTGTCTATCAATTTATCTGTCGATCTATCTATCTTTATGTTTATATGTCTATCTATCAATCGATTTTTTCTCTATTTATCTATATATTTGTTTATCTATCTATCTATCTAAATATTTTTCTGTCTGTCAATTTATCTATCTATTTCTATATCTATATATATATGTATGTATGTATGTATGTATATATCTACTTATTTTCCAATCTTTCCTTTTTTATATCTATCAATCTATCAATATGTATATATGACTATCTATCTATTAATCTATTTGAATATCTATTTATCAGTCTATTTGTCTATCTATATATGCATCTATATGTTTATCTTACCATCTTTCTATCCATCTATCTATATATTTTACTATCTATCTATTTTTCTATGTATTATTTTGTATATATGTCTATGTGTCAATCTATATATCTCTGCAACTATCTATCTTTCAATCTAACTATCTAACTAACTATCTAACTATCTTTATATCTATTAGACTATCATTCTATAATTCAATCTATTTATTTATATATCTATTTATATATCTGTCTATCTAACTTTCTATTTGTATATCGATATATCTATTTATCTGTCTAACTATCCAACTATCTATTAGTCTATCAGTAAATCAGTTTATATGTTAATTTGTCTATTTATTTATCTATCTATATTTTTTTTTCTATCTATATATCTTTCTATCTATTTATATATCTTTCTATCTACCTATTTATCTATCGCTCAATATAACTATTTGTCCATTAGTCTATCTGATGATTTGTCTATCTTTATATATGTATTTCCTTCTATCTTTCTATATGTCTATTTTTGTATCTATCTATCTATAGGTCTATGTATTTATCTAACTGTCTAACTATCTATGTATCAATCTGTCTATGTATCTTTCTATCTAACTATCTAACTATCTATTTATCGATCAGTCTATTAGTCGATCTTTCTATCTGACTATCTATAGATATGTTTTTGTGTCTATTTATCTAATTATCTATATATCTATTTGTCTATCTATTTATCTATCTATCTATATATCTATCTATCTTTCTATCAAATTATCTATCTATCTGTCTACCTTTCTATCATTCCTCTATTTTTTTGTCTACCTGTCTATCATCCTTCTATCTATCTATCTACTTGTCTATCATCCCTCTATCTATTTGTCTATATGGCTATGTCTTTATCTCTCTATCTTCCTTTGAGTTTATCAATTTATAAGTCTATTTATCTTTCTATCAATATATAAAATTGTGTATAAGTCTATTTGACTATATATTTATCTTTCTATCTATCTATCAATCTATCTTTATATCTATATATTGTGAATCTATCTAGATATCTATCTATTAACCAATCTATTTGTCTATATGTCTATATGTCTAACTTTCAATCTATGTAAATATCTACCTATGTATCTGTCTAACTATTTAACTATTTTTATGTTAATCTGCCTATCAATAAATCTATATATATATATATATATATATATATATATATATATATATATGTATGTATGTATATATATCCATCTATCAATCTGTATATCTTTCTATTTGTATAGCTATCTATCTATTTGTTTATCTATCTATCTATATATCTATCTATCTTTCTTTCTATATATCAGTATATCTATCTATCTATCTCATTATCTATTTATCTATCTATCAATCAGTCTATCTATCTATTGTCTATCTATCTGTCTATTTATCTATCTATCTATCTATATGTTTTTAGGCTATCAATCTATAAGTCTGCGTGTCTAACCATTGATCTATCTATCTATCTATTTATATATCTATCTATATATTTGTCTAACTATGTAATGTTTATCTCTTTATTTGTATATCTATCTAATTGTCTATCTTTCTATTTAAATATCTATTATATGTCTAACTTTCTATTTGTTTATTTATTTAACTGTCTATGTATCTATTTGTCTATCTATCCATCTATCAAACTATCAATCTATCAATCTGTCTATCTTTATATCTTTCTAATTCACTAACTATTAAAAATCTATTTGTCTATCTGTCTATCTATGTATTTTTCTATCTATCTTACTATTTAACTATATTTATATCTATTAGTCTATCTATCTATTTATATATTTATTTATCTATCTATCTATCTATCTATATGTTTATATGTCTATCATCAATTTGTCTATCTATCTATCTATCTATTTGCATATCTATTTATTTTATCATCTATCTTTTTGTCTATCTATCTAAATATCTGTCTATGTAACTATCAATCTATCTATTAATCTATTTATATGTTTATATGTTTATATGTTTATATGTTTATATGTCTATCAGACTATCTATCTAGTTGTCTAACTATCTAATTGTCTATCTATATATTTATCTATCCATCTATCTTTCAAACTATCTAATTGTATATTAGTCTATCACTATAATTGTCTATTTGTCTATATGTCTATTTATTTTTTTCTCTATATGTCGATGTGTCTATCTATATATCTATCTATTTGCCTATCAGTTTATATATTTATTTCATTTTTATTTGTATATCTATCAATATGTGTATCTGTCTTTCTGTTTATATGTATCTATCTCTTTATATTGCAATGTGTCTATCTATCTAATATGTCTATCGATCTATCGGTTTATCTATATATCGGTCAATAAATTTATTAGGCTATATACCTATCTATTTATCTATCTATCTCGCTATCTATATATCTATCTATTTATATATTTATCTATCTATATATCTATCTGTCTATATATCTATGTATATATCTATCTGTCTATATGTTCATCCATCTATATGTGTATATCTTTCTATCTATCTATTTTTTGTTAATTTATCTATCTCCATATCTATCAATATATCTAACTATTTATCAATCTATCAAAATATTTAGTTGTCTATGTATTTATCTATGCATTTTTGTATATATCTATATATCTATATATATATATCTATATATCTACCCATATTCTTATTTGGCTATCTATCTATCTATCTAACTATATGCCTATCTGACTATCTATCTATCTTTCTATTTATCTCTCTATCTATCTATATTTCAATCTATATATCTACATATATATCTAATTGTCTATCTAACTATATATCTATCTATCTATATAGCTATCTCTATATCTCCCCATCTATCGATTTGAATATCTGTATAATATCTATCTATCGATTTGTCTATCTAAATATCTATCTATTTATTTATATATCTTTTTGTCAATATATCTATCTATAGTTCTATCTATCTATCTATATGTCTATTTGTTTGTCTGTCTGATAGTATATCGAGCTATCTATTAATATGTTTATCTATCTATCTATCATTCTATCTATCTGTCTGTCTGTCTATTTGTCTATCTAACTATATGACTGTCTATGTATCTTTATATCTATCTATATATCTGTATATTTGTATATCTATCTATCTATTTGTATTTTACATCTATCGATCTATCTATCTACTTATCTATCTATATAAGTATCTATCTATCCATTTGTCTATCTATCTATTTTCCTATCTACATATTAATCTATCAATCTATCTTTCGATAATTCTATCTATCTATCTAGCTATCTATATTTTTGTCTCTATTTCTATCTGGCTGTCTGACTATCTGGCTATCTATCTATCTATATATCTATCTATCTATTTTTATATCTATTATCTCATTATTTTTATATCTATTTTTATATCTATTTATCTATTTTAGATAAATAGATAGATACAATAATATATATCTATATATAAATCTATATATCTATTTATCTATCTATATCTTTATCTATCTATCTTTCTATCTCTTTATATGTCTATTTGTCGATACATATATCTTTCTATCTTTTATATAATATCTATCTTTCTATCTATTTATTTATCTATCTCTATTTATCTATCTATCTATCAATCTATGTATTTTTTTATCTATCTATCGATGTATCTATCTATTTATCTATTTATCTATCAACTTGTCTATAATTCTAGCAATCTACCTGTCTATTTGTCTATTTTTCTATTTCTTTATGTTTTTATTTATTTATTTATTTATCTTACTATCTATCCATCTATTTGATTATCATTCTATGTGCCTATCTATCTTTTTAACTAATTATCTATTTTCCTATTTGTGTATTAGTCTATAATTGTATTTATTTATCTCTGAATCAATCTAGTTGTCTATGTATCTTTGTGTCTACGTGTCTATCTATCTATCTACCTTTCTATCTATGTAATTATTTGTCTATGCATCTTGTGTCAACATGTCTATCTATATATCTATCTAACTATCTATCTTTATATCTGTCTATATGTCTATCTGTCTATCTATCTAGCTGTCTATTAGTCTATCAATTTATATGTATATCTATCTATCTATATTTGTATTTGGCTATCTGTCTCTCAATATTTCTATTTGTCTATTTGTCTTTTATCTTTTTATCTATCTATCTAGCTATCTGACTATATATATATATATATATATATATATTATATATATCTATCTATCTATTTGTCAATCTATCCATATATTGATCTTTTTATTTGTTTATTTATGTAAATGTCTATATTTCTATATTACTATCTATGTAACTATCTAACTATATATCTTTTTATCTATATATTTATACATCAAACTATCTATCTGTCAAACTATCTAACTGTCATTCTTCTTTCAACCTAATAGTGAATTTATCTATCTTTCTATTTATTTATTCATCTATCTATTTAGCATTCTATTTTTATGTCTATTTATTATTCTACCTCTCTATTTGTCTAGCTATCTATATGCATATCTATCTATCTACCTATCTTTCTATCTATCTATATATCTAGCTATCTGTTTATCTATCCTTCTATCTATTTGTCTTTTAATTTATCTATCTATTTATCTATCTGTCTGTCTATTTGTCTCTTTATCATTCTATATGTCTATCTTCCTATCTATCTATGTATGAATCTATCTATCTAGCTATCTATCTGCACATCTATCTACCTATCTATATATCTATCTTTCTTTCTATATATCTATCTAGCTGCTATCAATCTCTTTGTGTATCTAGCTTTGTATTTTTGTGTATTTGTATATCTATCTATGCATATATCTATTTATCTCTCTATTTATATATCTAGTTATTTATAAATAAGTATATCTATATATCTATCTATATGTCTAACTATATATTTGTCTATCTATCTATATGAGTATTTCTTTTTAGTATATCATTTTATATCTCTATCTATCTATCTGTCCATCTCTCTATGTGTTTCTCTATCGATCTATTTATCTATTTTTTATGTGTTTATATGTTTATCTGTCTATCAATCAAATTGTACTATATAATCTATCTATCCTAAGTATCTATTTATCTATCTATCAATCTATTTATCTACTTGTCTATATGGCTATTTGTCTATCTATCCTTCTCTATCTATCTATTTAATCTATCAATCTATCTATATGTCTATCCATCTATCTAACTATCTATCTATCTGTTTATCATTCTATTAGTAAATATTTTTACCTATCTATCTATATATCTTTCTATTTATCTAACTATCTTTCTATATATCAACCTATCTATTTATCAATTTGTTCATTTCTTTATCTGTCTATGTGTTTATATATCTATGTGTATATCTATCTATTTATCTATATGTCTATCTGTCTATGTGTCTATCTATATATCTATTTATTTATTTTTCTATCTAACATAAATTTATCTATCTATCTTTCTATCTATCTGAATATTTGTCTATTTATATATTTATTTACTATCAATTTATATAAGTCTTTTTATTTGTATATTTATCTTTTTCATTAGTTATTTATCTATATATCTATCTATCTGTCTAACAATCTATCTATTTATTTGTCTATCTTTCTATCTATCTTTATATCTACTATCTATCTATCTATCTATTTGCCTATCTGTCTAACTAATCTATCTCACTATCTATATATCTCTTGATCCTATTGTATCTATTTATCTATCTATCTGTGGATAGATTTAATATCTGGGGTATCTACTTATTTATATTTTTCTATTGATCTATTTGTATATGTGTCTATTTATTTATATATCTATCTATCTATATGTGTATGTGGTCATATGTGGGTATTTATCAAATTTGTCTATTTGTCTACCTATCTAGTATTTCTATACGAGGTATTTTCCCTATATGTGAATCTTTTCTATTAGTCCCTATGTAACTTAGTGCCTATGTGTGTATCTTTCTATATATCTATCAATCAATTTGTCTGTCTATAGTACTATGTGGCTAACATAACTATCTATCAAACTATTTTTTATATCGATTTGTCTATCTATCTATCTAGCCATCTATATGTCTATATGTCTATATGTTTATCTATCTAGCTATCTATTAGTTTTATTAGCTCTATCTATTTATTTGCCCATGATACTTTCTATTTGTTTATCTCTTTTTATAT